>JAQIWG010007432.1:0-12331 GCA_034695025.1 Chamaedrilus cognettii
GAAAGAAACTGACAGACACGTGAAAAGCATGAATTTAACTCCTCGACACTGGCAACTGCACATGAAAGCTAATCATTAGTGCATGTTGTATAGGACAACCCAATAGACTTACCAAAACTTGAAGAAATTAATACATAATTTCTCTTGCCAGGAATGTAACTCATAACCTTTCACTTCTGAAGTATGCACGTTACAGCACCACCAAGCAGGCACACCTTACAGGCTTTTTTGATGATGTATGCTATCGGTACTGAGCAAATGGGAATAACATTACATTAGTAATGATAGAATCTCACTTCCGATAGGCTGTTTCCGGGATCATTCTACCGGTTACTTTTAGAGCATCCACAGTGCCAAAGATAGACGGAAATGCGGCCATAAAATGCCACAGTGCCCAACATAATAACGAAGATTCAGACTTTAGCTAGGCTTTACATACTTATGCATTAAAAAATATCTATGTGGTAATTGAAGGTGCATGAGGTGTCCTGCATGTCAGGCACTGCATTACTGTCATGAAATTAAGGTCGACAGATGAACATTGCACTTGGAAAGAAGAAGATATATCGTGATACCTAGGACCTCAGAAATTTTCATCAAAAATTAAAAGCTTTGCGGTAAGGTTTTGGAAATTTGTCAAATTACATGAATGTTGTGTTCTGAAACTAAAATTGCTAAATTGTTCGCGTTGCAGGTAATGATGAAAAATATGCCAAAAATTTGACGATGAGGCAGTGAAAATTCATAGCATGAAAACTAGATTGTGGATACCATGGACAAATTGATCACTTTACTAAATTGTGCAGTTCTTATCTCATATTGAAGTAGTAGTTGTATTTAGGCATTGATGTCAATCGTTTTTGTGTATGTTCATGTGTTCATTGCAATGATTTGTTGTCAAATAGTTGTATTGGCAGGAGCGTTGAAATCTTGAGGGAGTATGAAAATGTGTGCACTTTTTCATATGTGGCAGGGCCTTAGCCTACTATGTACATTTTGATTCAAATGGTTATTGATATTGATGACCTTGTGCTGCCTAAAATGTGATGACTGAAATCAAATGATTAACTTCAAGTTTTGTCGTAAAGTTCTAAACTAACTAAACTAACCGCCTTTTTTTGTCTATTCTGTTGATGTCTATGTTTTCACACAGGTTTAGACGTATGCGCCTTTGTGAGGACTGCAGGAGCTGGGTTTTTACAGCCGGATGCCCTTCCTGATGCTAGTGAAATAAATAATTATCTGGCACAGGGTTAGCAGCTGGCGACACCTGTGTGTTTAACAGCCTTGCTGAAGGGCCTGTAACGCCATGGTTTCATAGTGGCCGGCGCGCGGACTTGAATCCTGGTCCTCTGGATTCAAAATCCGACGCCTCAACCACTACAACACAGCGCCTCGCCATGCTCCTGGTTAACATTTTGTGCTTTACATTTTATGCTGTGTGTACTTTTGTCTGCTAATTTCATACCATGATTTGCTGTTTGAACATTGTCATTCAAACCTAATAAACTGTTGTGTTTTATTGAAATGTAGCAATAATGTCAGCAAGGCTGTTAAACACACAAGTGTCGCTAGCTGCTAACCTCGTGCCAGATAATTATTAATTTGGTTGGCGTCAGAACGACGGATAGGATAAGGTGGAGGGCTGGTGTCCATGGCTGCAAATGGCCTACCCCTGTGTAAACGGGGAATGCGACAACAAAATGCGAGTGTGTGTGTGGTTGGCGTCAGGAAGGGCATCCGGCCGTAAAAGCCAAGCTCCAGCAGTCCTGATCAGGGTGGGCAAAAACGTGTAAACCTGTGTGAAAACATGGATATTAACAGATTACACGATAAAAATGAGGTTAGTTAGTTAGCAATAATTAGCATGCAGCGGCATGCAGCGAGGAATTACTCGACAGTGTAACGGTTTGTATGTGACTTTATACTTGACTGTGTGGCAAGTTTCAAGCTTCCCAGAATGAACTGCGATGTGTACAACGTACTGGATAAAAGTTCACATGCAGCTTGTGAGCTTTATGCAGATGCATTACCATTTTATAAGGTTGTAGCATTTAGGCCGGTATATTAACTGAAAGTAACATCTCAGCGATTCGTCTTAGACTCGTCGTACTTATGCCTCTTTTGTCAGATGATAGATCTGATTTTTGCTGAATATTTTGATGCCAAGAAGTGAATATCTTCTACAGATATTAGAACTGCACCTCCACTGTTCTATTGTCGAATTACTGTACATATGTTTTTTGAGCTGTCATATTTTGAGAACGCATTAGAAACAAAGGTTTAATTTATTTTGATTTAAATTGCTGAAATTTCAAGAAAATTTTGTTAAAATCGATTTGTTATGATCTAAATTATTAAATAGTTTCTGTGAAATGTTGAAATATATTTAAAAGTATTTATAAAATGGAAAAATTTAGAAAAAGAAGAATTAACAATGTGATTTAAATATGTTAGATTTGTACTGGCAATCATAAATTTCTGAGTTCCGTAGTGATGCTAGGATCCTTACATGTGTGAGAGACCACCTTTTTTCTCTGAATTTTTGCACTATGAATGTTATTGAATGTTATTGACAGTTATTGTCCTGGAGGTGACATTAAGCTGTGTTTAGCAGCCCTGCCCTGTTGCCATCATCAGGCAGATTGGGCACCAGGAAGGGCATCTGGCCCGTAAGTCGTGGCTTCAAAAGCCAGTCATGGACCCAGCTATGTGCTCTTGGCCCACCCGGTTGTCTGTAAGACGATGCTGGGTTCGGGGATGCTAATAGAAGGGCGAGCGGTGGTTTGGGAGGGAGGGGCAGAGCCGAAGGGTAACCCACTGGGGCTGGGGCGGTGAAGCTAGATTTTTTACCCCTTGGGCTCTGGATCGACGTTATCAATTCCTTTTATTAAGTGTCGGCTTAATTGTTTCTCCCCCTGAAAGTCCCTCATGCTTTCGATGTACATTTGTGGGGTCAGGGAGCGCGGCTTGTGTTCTTGGCTGCTAACGGCCTACCCCTTTTCTGCGGGGAAAGCGGCCACAAAATGCAAATAGAGAGAGAGCTCTGTACTCGGTTTTCTTGAATCCACTAATGATGAATGTTATCGACACCGCTAACGCTAGAGCAAGCAAAATTGACCAAAAAGCAATTTTTTGGCACTTGATGAAGTCAACTAACTAACCTCCTTTTTATTGTGTAATCTGTTAATGTCCATGTTTTTACACAGGTTTACACGTTTTCGCCGTGATCAGGACTGCTGGAGCTGGGTTTTTACAGCCGGATGCCCTTCCTGACGCCAACCAAATGAATAATTATCTGGCACAGGGTTAGCAGCTAGTGACGCTTGTGTGTTTAACAGCCTTGCTGAAGGGCCTGTAACACATGGTTTCATAGTTGCCGATGCGGGGACTTAAACCCTGTTTCTCTGGACTCCAATTCAAACGCCTTAGCTACTTCACCACAGTTCCTCGGTGTGGTGTACTGGAGTAAAATAGACATGCTAATAGAAGTTTTGCTCAAGAATTGCTATATTGTGATTGGTATACAGCATAGCCTAGGCACCTAGGCCTAATGATCTCCATAGAATGTTATCGACACCGTTGTCCCGGACATGGAATTAAACTGTGTCCGGCATCCCTGCCCTTGCTGCCAACATTGGGCAGGTTGAACAGCAGGATGGGCATCCGGTCTGTAAAAATATTCTGGTCAATATTCTTCAGACAGAACAAAACACGACCATGTGCTCATGGCTTGCCCCAGTGTCTTTGAGACCGACTTTTTTTTTTCTAGCGTATTCTTGGGGCGCCATGACATAACCGAGGTCATTTCTAGGACGCTGTACTCTGCTAGACATTTTTGAGGCACGGGTTTGTTTTTTGTTTCGTCAAGCGCCTCTACGGCTGCTAAATTTGCCGTAACATGTACATCGTACGTTACCATTCATAGTCCAACTAATTCTAAATCTGATTTGCCAGGTCCCAATACTGGTGAGCTGTGACAGGCATGTAAGCTAACGTTTCTATGTTGCAGTGTCGAGTCTGTATTGCCACTATCTGCTGATTATATTTGAACCTGTAGTAATACGGTACAGATTTACATATTGAAAATTTTAAAATTTTAATCTTGGTGAGCCATTTATTATTAGTCGTTCACAAATGCATCGGTAGCCATTTGAAGTCTTATCCTACTTTATTTGGTACTGAGCAAGCCTGAGAAATAATCTCTAAACAAGCAATGCCGGGATTTGAATCGAGGTCGCAGGCATGGCAGGCGGTGAACATACCGCTGAACCACCAATGCTTACGATGCTTAGGTCAGGGGATGATATGACAGGTGGGTGGCGGTTGGGGAGGGCGGGGTAATCTGCCGGGGTTGGGGTGGTGAAACCAGAGTTGTTTGATGCCTAGTCTCTTCGGCCTGGTGATAGTTGGGCCTACATTTGCGAGTGACGGGGCCCACGCAATCCGGACCGATCTCCTCGTCTTCTTGATTGGTTAAGTGTCGGCTTAATTGTAGTTTTCTACTTCTGAGGGCCCATCAGTCTTCCAATGTACCTTTGTGGGGTCAGGGCACGTAAGGGCATGTATCGGTGGCTGCAAGCGTCCAACCTGTGCTAGCATGGAAAAATTGACGAGAAAAATAGAAGTGATGATGATGATGATAGAACTTCTCCATGCCTGCTAATAATTACATCTGCCCATGCATAGCAATAACCATGTGTTGCAATATGCAAAATAGACTTTTTGGACTCGCTTAAATCAAGCCCTTGTTCAATATTGAGCTCTTTATGATCTATCAGGCCATGGTGAACTGTCACGAATAGCTGCTTCCTACAGCGTAGCAATGCAGTCATTAGTGCTCGACTCGTCACGTATTATTAATGACTATTTCAATAATTGTGTGAACTCTATCTCCTGATATTGTGAATTTATTTCACCACAATTTTGCTTGCACTTCAACTGTACGTTTGTTTAAGTTTTTATTTTTTTATTGCATTCTGCCTTAACGGTGAATAAAATATTTATGTAGCATTGACGTGCCTGGGCTACACACGTGTTCGTGAAGTTGCGAAATAACATTTGGATTCGTGAACGAAAATAAATAGTATGCTTGGCGAATGATTGGAGCAAAAAAATTAAAACGCAGCGCTCGGGCACGAAGGAATCGAGTCTTAAAGGGTCCGGTTATCATTGATGATATTGATATGACAAGCATTGAACCTTGAAACTAGCAACCGCCTTTCTTGTCGTCATTTGTCTATGTTATCACACAGGTTTAGATGTAGACGCCCTGATAAGGGCTGCTGTAGCTGGGCTTTATGGCCGGATGCCAATCAAATAAATCTGGCACGTGGTTAATAGCTAGCGACACTTATGTGTTTAACAGCTTTGCTAAAGGGCCTGTGATGCCATGGTTTCATAGAATTTTGCCAGCGCGGGCACTTGAACCCAGGTCTCTGGATTTCCCGTCCGACGCGTTAACTACTGCACCACAGCGCCTCGCTTTGAACCCTGAGACATACATAGGAAATCATTGAGAATTGAGCCAATATGTTAGTAAAAGGCTGTGGTGTACAGTTTGATTGATGGGATGTATAACATGATGCTTGGTGTGCTTGTGTGCAGGGCGCCAAGCAAGGGACCAGATGGAGCAGTTTGTCATGGTGATGGGCGAGGGTGAGCGGCCAAGGCCGCTGCTCATTCCCAGTGACGGCCAGCCACACCTGCTCAACCCCGGCGACCCAATTCTGGCAGGGGTCAACACAGGGTCTGGGTCAGGTCAGGGTGTCCTGATTGTCGACGAGCTTGGGCAGGAAATGAATGGGTTCATATCGCACGAAAGCCACTACTTTGTTCGTGAAGATGGCACTTACATCGAGATTCCCCCCGGCAGCATCTGTATCAGCGACGACTTTGACGAGTCTCCACTTAATGAAAACGAATTTAACAGCATTGGCACTTATGGCGTGCCCGCTCAGGGCATGCCCGCTTATGGCGTGGCTACCTCTGGCTCTTCCACCCAATGCACTGAGAGTGGCGTGATTGCTTCCAAGGGAACAGAGCTTAGTTTACAAGCGAATGAAGCTGGTGGTGGCTGTGAGATACAATCATTGGTTGAACTGCACTTAGAATCGGAAGGGATGGGTTCAATGGGGACAGTAGGTGGTTTGAATGAATCCGTGGTGGAGGTGGCCAGTGAGGTGAGGGTTGATTCAGATAAGCTGGTGGCAGTGGATGATGAGTACAGTCACACGCCCTTTCCTCTGCCTGTCTCGACGCAAGGAATGGAGGGTGCCTGCATGCCTGCACATATTGTTCTCACCCAATCCTCGCTCAGCGCTGCGCCGCGCACGTCTCAAGGCAGTCCACCAGTCACTAGGCTCGCTGCTGTGCTGCATGGCAGTCAGCAGGTACCCAAGGATACCCACGACACAAGACAGCAAGCACTCAGTAGGCCTGTGCCTCCTAGTCAGTCTGCAGTCCCAGTGCAGTTAAGCAGGCACCCTAAGCGCTCAAATTCACGCCGGTCCGAGACTAATCCGTACGCTAAGTGTTACTCGAATGCGAGCGGTGTCGAGTGTGCCGGTAGTCCTGCTGAGGCACTGTCGAGGCAGCCAGAAGAGACAAGCACTGCCATGAATATCATTGGGTACGAAGAGAAAACGTCGGATGGATGTCAAGTCGAAAAACGTCGGATGAAGTCATCGGATGTTGTTAGCAGAAAATCGTCAGCTTCAGTGGAAGGTGAGCCCAGTCGTGGGCGCAGGGTGCAGGGTTGCAAGGGTTCACCGCCTCACTCCACACTGCAGAGAGACTCGACTATGACCCATGCGAAAGCAGATGCAACCCATCTCAGCTCCAGCTCTGTCAGCATCCTGTACAGTGCTGAGCAGATACCAGCTTCACACTGTGAGGAGCCAGTGTCAGCAGCTGCAGGCAGTGAATCTGTGCTCAATCCATCACAGCAGGACTCCCATGCCCCAAGCAATCGCTTGCTGATGAATACCGTGCAGCAAAACAGAGGCTTAAAAATGAGTGAGTGTGGGGGTGATGCAAAGTTCTATTCTTCAAATGCTGATGCTTCTTCTGGATTGACTGGTAGTCAATCAGCAGGTACCAGTGACACAAATGCTGAACGTGTGGAATACAAGGTGTCTGACGTTGCTACTGAGGAACTAATTGACATTGAAGGGATGCCCATGGATGTGGCCGCTGAGTTAGCAGGGGTTGAAGGTATTTGTGGAGGCCAGGTGGTGAATGTTGAGCGATTGGTGGGACACGAGCCCGGCCTGCATGGTTCAGAGGTGGACCAGCCCATGACTGGGATGGGGCACAGTCCACCTAAGATAGGACGCGGTCGACAGAGGAAAGTAGTGTCTGTCAAGGATGTCAGTGCAGCTAATGGACAGACTGAGCTGAGCAGTGTCAGTGTGGAAGCTGTCACTCCAGCGTGTTTTGAGTCCGGGTCTATCATCTCGACCACATCTAAGTCTCTCACTCCAACCCTCTCTAAATCAGGGCCTTTAACCCCAACCCCGACTGAGCTTGTACCTGTCACCCCAACCCGCTCCAAGTCAGGGTCTGTCACCTCGGCCCCTACTGGTTCAAGGGTTGAAGTCACACCTTGTGTGGAGCCAGTGTCTCTGAGCATGGTGGACACAAGATTCATCGATAAGGGGAAAGCTAGGGCAGGTCGTCGAAAGAAGTCTGTGTGTGAGGGAGGTGAGAGAGTAGCAGCATTCAACCAGGACCCAGCGCCCACTGCTACTTCTAGTGCGCAGGTGAGCCAGCAGGAGCAAGTGGCTACTGCTGCTGCTGCTGAGCTGGTTAAGAATGAGGTGGACATTGATCAGATGCATGCAAATGATGCTGGGCTATCTCCTCTGATGGCGAGCCCAGTCACAGAATGCGTGAAGCTTGCAGCGGACAGTGCTGGGCTGTGTGCAACTGCTCAGCCTGCCTTGACATCAGTTATAGACAAGCATCCGATGTCCACTGCAGACATGAAGCCTGCACTAGCGCTGGAGAGTGTAGTCGTGTTCTCAGCGGTAGAGACTCTGAAGTCCACTGAGTTGGATGCTGCGGTGTTCAAGCAAGAGATGTTGCGAGAGCAAGGGTTGCCCGGTCGAGCGCCGCCCCCCAGTGCTGGTTTAGCGCCGCCCCCCAGCGCTGCTGCAGTGAGGAAGAGAGGTCGGCCGAGAAAGTTGGCAGCGCCTGCGACTGAGAGTGTGGAGGACGTTCACTTGGACACCGTGCAGGCTCTAGCCGCTGCAGAGTCTGAGATAGAAGCTGCCCAACAGCTGTTGTCTGCATGCAAGGTTGAGGGCGACCTTGATGTGGACGGGCAGCCGAGAGGAGCTGTGGCGGAAGGGTTGAGGGGAGGGTCGGATCAAGGGATTGTAGCAACAGAGGAAAAGATTGAACAGAGCAACAAGCTCAAGTCTGAATTGCCTGATGAGAAAGACGGCTCAGGATCACGGACTCAAGCGAAACTGGAGCGTGATACTCAGCCATCACTGCTCTCAGATGAAGTCCATTCAGCGCCGAGGGGTCGGGGACGTCAGGCCCCCCGAGGGAGTGCTGCCAGTTATAAGGTTATGGTTGCGCCCCCTCGTGTGACTGGAGTCAATGAGCAGGAGATAGCAACAGCAGGGATGGCAACTAAGACAGAACAAGAACTTAGATCTGTCTGTACTGATGCAGGACCCATGGATGCAGCCCATGTGAGCCTGCAGGAAGGGGTGGGGGATCAGTCAAGGGACAACTCAGGGAATAGGGGACAGAGCAGCGCCAAGGGGCGGGGTGAGGGCAGCCAGCGACAACTAGCTGCACTGGAGTCCAAGAGCAAGCTGCAGAGACTCCAGTCTGAAGGGAGTCCAGCTGGTCCTGCTGACGTCTCAGCCACACCGGCACCCAAGGGAGGACAACGGCAGCCATTCACTGACTCAGCCAAGCAGTGCCCCGAAGGCAGGGCAGGGACCAGGCGTCGAGGGCACCAGTCTAGCACTGCTGAGTATATGCAGGAAGAAGTTGATGAGGCTGCTGCAGGCACACAGGCTGCACTTTCAATCCAGGACATATTGGCACCAAGGACCATGCCTCAGACGTCATTGGGTGATGAATCCATAGTCCAGACTGAAGTAGGTGAGGTATCGGTGCAATGCTTATTAGATGGTGGGACAGTTCAGGTCCCGGTGACTGACGCAGCCGTTCCAGTGACTGACGTAGCCGCTCCAGTGACTGATGCAGCCGCTCCAGTGAATGACGCAGCCCCAGAGGCCCCTGCATCCAGGTCTGAAGTGGATCAGCGTGCAGAGGACGACTGTAGGCTGGATAAGCTATGGAACCATGTGGTCAGTGTCTTTGCGCCTCCCCTCCCCACCACCGCTCATGCCGGAGCAAGCATCCTGGCAAGTTGTGACTCACCAAACTCAGGCCGAACTCATGGGTTTCAGCACGCCCAGGGCAAGGCAGTGGAGCAGCGTGATGCCTTGCCCGCCCAGGGCGAGGCACTTGAGCAGCGCGATGCCTTGGGCGAGGCAGTGGGGCAGCAGGATGCGTTACTGCATCAACTAATCGCTGCAGAGGCGGCCTTGGCTGCAGAGGAACTGAACAACAAGAGACGGATGAACACAGGGATGGGAGGGAGTGGAGCTGTAGAGCTGCAGGGGGGTGGGGAGGCTGGCGTTGGGGTGCAGCGAGATGGGGGAGCTGGAGTGGGAGGGGTGGGGTACAGTGGACGTGCGCAAGGGCTACAGTATAACAAGTGGAGCGCCCTGGAGGCGGAGTACGATCAGCGCAAGAGTGCACTTATCAGACGCGAGCAGCAGCTCGCGCGTGACATTGCTGTGCAGAGAGAGCATGCTGCGCGCGAGCAGCGCGACATCGATCGCGAGTGGGAACGGATCCATGTCGCGAGCGAGGTACTCGCCAAGGCTCAAAAGCAGAAGAGGAAAATATCTGCAAAAGGAAGTGCATTGGCGAGGAGCAAGGATTTGCTGGGGGATGGCAGTGAACCAGAGGCAAGGAAGAAAATGGGTCATCTGAGTCGTACAACATCCAAACATAAGAGCAGGCTTGATGGTGATGTGAAGCAGGGGATGTCGATCAGGGCTTCAGTTGACAAGCAGGCGAAGATAAAGGCTGGCGGCAATGCTGGCAAGTCTATGCAGCCTGATAAGCAGAAGTCTGGCCGCCTGGAGCACGGCGCTGATGGGGAGGCAGGGTTTGAGTGCATGACAGAGATGTATGGGGCCAGGGGTGTGCTGAATGAGAACTGGCCAGGGGGCCTGAGGATAACCAACGATGAGACGCGTGCGTTCAGCTGTGATGGAAAGAAGCAGATTGCTCGTAAGCGGTCGCGGTCCGACAGTGAAGCAGAGGAAAGTGGGGAAGAGAGCGGGAGAGATGAAAGGAGGATTGAGATGGATGAAAGGATTGAGATGGAGGACACTTCTAGGGGCGCTGTGTCGAGAAAGTATGCGAAAACAGATACGGATGCAGACAGTAGTAAGAGAACGCAGCGCAGAAATGATTCCATTTTCACTCTACCGACGAGTGGCTTAAGTGAACTGAGCAGAGGCATAATGACAAAGAAAGTGGAAGGAGTGGACGTTGAGCTGCCTGGCAGTGCAGGCGGAGAGCCGAGTGGTGTGATGGATAGTGCTGTGCTCACTGGCGAAGCTCCGAAGAGGCAGAACTATGCTCAGCAGCAGCGACACAGCAGCAAGAAAGCAGAGCAGGCGTCCAGCACAGCCGTCAGGAGGCTCTCACAGGTCCTGTCAAGGGTGGCTGGTGCTCCGAAGGTCGTCAGGGCAGACAAGAGAAGTGACAGTACGGAGCAGTCAGCAGCGTTGCCCTGGATTGCAGGACACACAACAGAACTCAAGGTATCACATTTGATCATGTTCTTAAAAATTTTCTTTAACATTTCTTGCAGAATTGGGTTCAGAGAGGTAATTGGTTAGGAAACCAAAAGCACAAAGCGTGCGTGTCTAAACACTGATTTTCAAACTGGATTCTATGAAACTCTAGATATCCTCAAAGAGATATCAGTGGTACTGCAGAAGCAAGGGGTAAATTATGTTTTGTTGTATCATGTAGATAGTATTTAAGTACCATACAGGCGTACAGTAATAATTATCATGCATTTTACATCATGTTATTGTTTACCCATAGAGAATATGGATCGATTTCAAAGATCTATCATGGCCAAGATAAGAAATTTTAAGAAATTTTGAGTCTGGAGTTGTGGGGGAGTCTTGTCGTGGGAAGCGTCCAACCTGTGAAAGCACGAAAAAGTGAACGTAAAACGTAAATGATGATGATCAATGATGATGATGACAAAAGTCCTTATATCTTGGCATAGGTATGCCAGATTTGCATAATACATGTATTTGCATCAAATTAATTGTTATTCTGTGTACTTACTTACTAGCACTGGTTGAAGATTGTGTAAGTAATTTTTGACACATGTTGCAATTTTTTCTGTTTGTATATAGTCCTAACATACCAAAAAATATAAAATCGCTTTATGATCACAATTTAAGAGGGATGATTGCATTTCAATCAGTTAAAATGTGTCCATTAGCAGGAAAAGAATTGTCATTTATGGACATAAAAAGAATCACTAAAGAGGTAATGCAATTTAAAACATTTGTTTTGATAATATAATAATAATATTATATAAAAATATTATGCATGGATGACCAGAATTGAGTCATAAAAAGCTGCTGCATTGTCCGCCCTTTTCGTGAACAACTCCACAAAACAAAAAGTGTCGAGCAACCACACTTTGAAAACCTTATACTCATATACTCATACCTGCCAGCTTCCAGCGTCGAACAATCCAGTGCTGTAGTTGCCGTGCGACACAGCCTAGCATCTTCCCGCCGGGCCGCTCAAGTTTCTAGCAGCGTCCCGCCAGGGGCCGCTCCAGTGTGGATGCCACAGACATGGAACCACGATTAAAGAGCCGCCGCATGTTGAAAGAGCTGGCTGCTCTGACTCCAAAAAGCAATATAGCGTCCCGCTGTGGCAGAAAGACAGCTGCAGCACTGCTCCAATTCCATTCTAGCTCTCGGGGCCGCACTACTTCTTCTCTTTGACTGACACACTGCTCATCCATCTCACCAAGCTCGTCTCTGTCCACTCAAAATCTGGCCTCTTGATCGACGGGCTTCATTGCCCATGTCTCAGCCATTATATCATTGCGCCTCTGACACACGCTTCGCTTCATATACCCTCCCTTTAGGTTGCAGTGAGGGGTCGTTGCATAACTACGTCACGCCGAATATGGCCGTTTTTGCCCTACCCACCCACCTTGTCATGCTTTGTCACGTTTCCCCCA
>JAQIWG010007433.1:0-12329 GCA_034695025.1 Chamaedrilus cognettii
GCAGGCAGGCAGGCAGGCAGGCAGGCAGGCAGGCAGGCAGGCAGGCAGGCAGGGCATTGTCAATTATATTGGGTGATGCTTAGTTAAGAAGAGATAAGGTTAAACAAGGCCTAGCAGTATATGGTTATCAGAGTTAGTTTAGGGTTTGCGACAGGCTTGTGGTGTGTTTACAGTGTATTAGATCAGTTATGAATTATGATCAAATGCTAGGCAAAAAAAGAGGCGCATAAAACAACTTTTCGCTAAATGATATGCAAAAAACATTATTGTTAGCATAATGAACTAGAAAGATGAAACTTTTTAAAACACTTATAGGCCTAATAATCTGCTGTAGTTTTATCCTGCTGGTACAACCGCAGTGCGTGTTTAAATGCATCAATGCTTAAGGCTTTTAAGTTTAAGTTTTCAAAATCAACAGAAAGCCTATACTCTATAACAGTGAGCCCATTCAGTGCGCGCTATGGTTCACGTGAGGGAAGTCAACAAATCGTCTTTCCCTCAAAGCAGCTGCCAGGTCGCACGGGAGGCCGCCGTAACTCCGTTAGCCCCTCACCAGCGTTCAGCAGGGATTAATGCTAATTCAACCCGACACCGACCTAGCTGGCACGTGTGCGCTCTTCTTTCCTTTCAGTCATTCGCGTCATTCTTAATTTCTTTTTTTTGGGGGGGGGGGCCCAAATGAACCTGAATGCATGGTCAAAGGTGCAAAATTTTAAAAGTTGAATAATTTGGGAGGGCGTAGGCCTATGTGAAGCTTGACATAGCCTTAGCTACACAAACTCGAATTTGGGATGATCCAAACAGTTGTTTCAAGATACATGCCTGGTGCCCGTTACGAAAGGAGGTCCCCGATGACGTCTTTTGACGCCGAGACGGACTATGAGCCAAATATTACTATTAAGCTGTTGGAAGGGTTGGAACCCCCCCTACCCTTCAAACACCCAGGATCGAGGCGTATGGTTCCAGTTTTCCGCTTGCGCCTCGAGTTTGTCTAATCGTGAACGCGAGTGTTCGATCGTGAGTGTTCGACGGTCGATTTTATCGAACGCACGCGCCAAGTCTAGATTTTGGAACGTGGCGCCCTTTCTGTGAGAATTACTCTGCAATTGTGATGCGCTTCTTTGTTCGCGATTGCAGCGTTTAATTTTTATTATCAGGTCATAGTAGTTGCATTAACGCCTAAAGCTAAATGTATCCGTATGCTGGAAGTTGGAACAAAGTAAAATGACACAATTTTATCCAGATTTATATTTTAGCTGATATGACTTTAATATCGGATAATTTATTGGGGTGCATAATGTAGGCAATGCGTTTAATAATACACATCGCAACAAAGTGACCTGTTAAATCATAAGCAATGCTGTTATCCTGGGCTCTAGACTAGCAACTTGTTAGGTTACAACAAACAAAGAGATAATACAATAAGAAATCTTATAACCGCAGCGTTGACAGGAACGATAAAGAAACAACATTGAAGAGATCCCTTGATGTCCAACAACAATAGCTCACGAGGCGTGTACTTAAGGCAACTGTAGACATCTACGATAAAATGATAAAATATCGTTGAACAATCATAGTGCATCATAATTCATCGGCCACTGAAGATCTTCAAGTTATATTAAACAGTCCATCGTGAAGTCTGCAAGAAAATATAAACCCTACAACATCAGACTAGAGTAGTCCTATAACAGCCCATGCGCTGATCGTCCGTTTTTCTGCTTCAAAGCACAAGCGTGACACGCTGGCGAATATCCATCCAATCACCATCACCGGTTCTGCTGCAGCAAATTTCCCAAAGATCCAATTAGCACTTCCTTGAGTTCTACGCTGTAATCTCTAGTTCCATTGAAGTTACCACCACAGGTTAGATCTTTGACTTTGACTCAGTAAATTTGGTATAGTTTTCAGTAGATCTCCCTCTAGCAGACGAACAGTAGATCTCCCACTAGCAGACTACCAGTAGATCTTCCGCAGGTTCGCAGGCTACCAGTAGATCTCGGGCGCGCGCCGGTAGGCGAGCTGCTGCAGGCGGTAAGCGTGCTCGAGCTCGCCCTCGCCCCGCAGCACGGCGCAGAAGGCCCTGAAGGCACGCTCACCCCCGCGCGTACGCAACAGGGTCAGCAGGGTGTCGAGGCGTTCAGGGGGCGCGCGCTTCATAACCTGCGCGGCGCGTTAACAAAAGATAGTGCAATGCCAACCAAATTTAAAAACCTAAAAAAACTAAAACATCAAAATGAAGCAATATATGGATTGATAGGCCTACATGGAGGGTGGCAGTAGAGAGCGACATCAGGGGGCGAGGCATGGAGTCTCTCTTCATGCCTCGCCCCTTCATGGCAAAGAATAAGGAGTTGTGGGAGAGTCTCATCCTAGGAAACGTCCAGCCTGTGCTAGCACGGAAAAGTGGACGTAAAACATAAATGATGCTGATGATGAATTAAGTAATGCAGTGGATTGCATTCTCAAGGTCTTAACAATCTTCTGAGCGACGGTGAAAGCGGTAAGCACCGACCAGATAGAGCAGACTAACAAAAAAACCCAAAAGCATTAACAGATACCAGACTTTCAGGGTGCTCACAGTTCAATATTTTTGTGAACGTGACAAATTAAGGTTTTTATATAGCGCAGCTACAAATTTTCTTGACAACCTTTCTTGACAACATTTTCTTGATTCCGGAAAACCCACAACTTCTTTACAACATTTCGCAAGGCCCAAACTATCTTTACAACATTCCGGAAGACCCTAAATTTCCTTGCAACATTCCTGAAGACCCAACTGTGCATGCGCTCATGCTAACAAAGAACAAAACCAAGCAGTACAGCCATTAATGATGCGTTGTTGCTGACCTCGAAAGAGAGCGTCTTTGTCAGCACGCCAGCGCGCAGCAGGCCGCGCAGCACGCTGTTGAGGTGAAGGCCAAGGTCAGTGAGCGCCGGTTGCAGCGTGACTAGAGCTGCACGCTCAGCCTCCGGCATCTCTGCATTCCAAATCTTTCATTATCCAATAGTCTTTGTCTGAAGCAATGAAACTTACAGGCCTACTGTGAATCAGTGTACAATAATGCAGCATACACACATGTATTATGCCCATACATGTAGTAACTGATATTTTACTTTAGAAAACATCTGGTGTTCATGGAACCTTTGTAGGTTACAGGGCTGCACACAAAATCAAAGTAAGGAGGGGGGACAACCCACGACGAGCGGGAAGGTGGAGTAACATCCTGTATCAGCCTCTAGCAGGGGAAGAGCAGCAGGGAGGGGAGGCGTGCGTGACGAGAGTTGGCTGGACTCATCAGCGCTAATAAAGACCTCCTATTAGAGCGCGAGCGAGATGCGCTGCAGGCGTGCGAGCGAGCCATCTCGTCGTCACACCGAGAGGAGTAGTCTAACTACAGGGACCCACTACAGGCTGATAATGATCCGCTGATAATAATGATCCGCTTGATAACGATCTGCTTGAAGCCTGTAATATAGGGGAGTAATACACACCGGAGGGCCTTCATGGTCAGGCAGGGAATGTTATTTACTTTAGGGGGCTGAACATAACATCGGGGCCTCTAAATAGGCAAATCTGGCCCTCCTCCTGCCCATCCACCGGTTCATCCCCCCCCCCCCCCCCCCACCGGTTCACCCCTCTACTTACCGGTGCGTTCGCGCAGGACCCCCTTGACGTAGTCTGCGTGGAGGGGCGGGCAGTGGTCAAAGGCGTCCCTCCCCTCCCCGTCCTGTTCCGTGGGATCAGCGCCCTGGTCGACGAGCAGGCGGATGAGCGCAGGGGTGTGGGCGCATGCGGTGCAGGCGAGCATAAGGGGCGTCACGCCCCCCGCGTCTCGCCTATTCACGTCCGTACCCCGTTCCACTGCGGCGGATCCAGTGGCGCCGTCAGCATTGAGGGGTCAGAATAGAATCAGGGAGTTCAATATCCTAATATTAAATATTACAACTATTTTTACAGGTGTTTTAAAATATTGGAGGATCCGAGTTTTGACCCCTTTGATAATTGCGGCACTCACATGCATCGATTATAATCGATGCATGTGAGTGCCGCAAGTCTAGTGACAAACTGAATTTTACTTTCAGATTGATTGTACTTGGATGATACATAATACATGATACATAATACATGATACACGGTACATGATACACGATACATGTACATGATACACGATACATGTACATGATACATGATACATGATACATGATACACGGTACATGATACACGATACATGTATATGATACATGATACACAGTACATGATAAACGGGTCATGATACACGATACCTAATACATGATACACGATACGCAAAGAAAGAACTGGATTGGGCACATTGAGAGAGAAGAGGGATTAGTGAGCGAAATAATGGAGGGAGGAATGGAGGGCAAGAGGACGAGGGGAAGGAAGAGAGGGGTAGGAATGACAGATGAATTACTGGAAAGAAAATCGTATGAAAGCGTGAAGCGAACCGCGGAGGACCGCTGCAGGTGTAGAGAGGTTGAATGCCAGGAACCTGCCGCTTGGTATTGCACTGAAGAGGGTAAGAGATTGTATTTACTAATCAAGGCTATCATCCCATCTCTCTGAGTATTAGGCAGCATGCCAGCTCGTCAATACCGAGCAGGCGTGCGCAGTGCAGGCTAGGGGAGGGGCTCGTGAGACAGTAGTGCAGCGCGTTGCGCCCCCCCCGGTCCGTCAGGTCCGCCCGCGCCCCCCCTCGCCGCAGCAGGCACGCCACGGTGGCGAGGCGCCCGTGCTCGCACGCGTACATGAGGGGGGTGCGGCCCCCCTCGTCCCTCGCATCCACCCGCTGCACCACCCCCCCGGCGCCGCCCCCACTCGGCGAGGAGTGACTGAAAGATAAGGAAGGCTTTGTGCGTTTGCTCGTCAGTTAACACTGCCTCCCTGCATGGGGGGACACCACTCCAACAGCACTTCATCAATCCAACCTTCTATTCAATAAATCCCTCAGAGACAATCTTGCACCTTTATACTGTAAACTGTTAAAACTGTAATACGGTATCATATTTTTGCTGCATATAATTTTTGCGGATTTGCCTCTCTCAGTAATTTTACTGCACCTTGTTTCTGCATTTTTGAGGATTGCCCATTAGAAATAGTTTCTCGAACTTTATTTGGGCGCATGTCATTTTTACATGTGCATGTGCCTGTCATTTTTCAGAGTTTTGCCCATTCGCAAAATACGCCAAAATTACACTCATGTGAAAATTCCATGCTTGACTTCAATTAGGGATTCAATTCAAATTCAATTTGCCTCAAACCAGATGCAGCAGGCTAGCGTTGCTTCCAATGATTCATCATTGTACCATGGATACAAATCATCTAAGCTTGCTGCAGCACTGAACTGTGACGGCAGACATTGCCAGTGTATACTGAGCAAATTGCTGTTGATGCTGGACTAGGCCATGTGTAGCAACAAAGACAGTCTGGTTCAGTGCCTAGGGGCCAAGAAATGAACATCCTCCCCCTTCTTTAGTCTCCTCCTGCAACTCATCCTGGGAGCTAGCTCTGGACTGTAAATCGATTCGGTCTGCTGGGGGCTAAATTGTTTTGAACACATGTACACGGGAGCGTATTCCCCTACCCGTGTGCGGCGGTGAGGATGTCGCCCAGTATGTCCGTGCAGTCGTGCAGCGCGCAGTAGTGCAGCTCACTGCGCCCCGCGCGGTCTGCACGGTCCAGCAGGGCGCGCGCGTGGCGGGGGCACGCGAGCAGGGCCCCCACTAGGGGGCGGCTGCACGCCACTACCGCTACCATCAGCAGCGTGAGGCCCTGCGCACAGCGGGCGTGGAATCTTAATCAGCGACACAAGCACTAACCTTAACCCTAAACCTAACCCCTGTGATTTTTTCCTGAAAAGAAAAAAAAAAAAAACATCATTTAAAGTCACATGTTAAAACTGAATTTAAAGCAATACATTTATACTCTGGAGGTTGAAGCCCTGAAAGCTCCCCCTTTGTCTGGTCCCCCCCCTTTGCCTGGTTCTTCCCCCCTTGCCTGGTTGTCGGGGAGCAGGGGTGGGGGGGTGCGCTCAAGCAGGTAGGTCGTGAGGGGTGCGCTGCCCGCCTCAACGGCGTAGAAGAGCGCGCAGCGCTGACGCACATCCACCGCACTCACATCAACCTTGAGTTCCTCCACCAAGTACTGCACCACCTCGAGCTGGACACAGACCAAGTACTGCACCACCTCGAGCAGGACACAAGTACTGCACCACCTCGAGCTGGACACAAGTACTCCACCACCTCGAGCTGGACACAAGTACTGCACCACCTCGAGCTGGACACAAGTACTGCACCACCTCGAGCTGTACACAGACCAAGTACCGCATCAAGATAATCCAACATAGGCAACATTGCTATTAGTAGATACAGACTAGTTTCTGGGTCAGGAGATAAACCATGCATGTTCCTATTGGCAGACGACTCCGAAGCCGATGCAAACAAAAAAAACAAAAATAAACAACAATAAAATAAGATAAACGACAAAGAAACTAGGCTGGAGGGGTGTGACACAGACCTCGGCGTGTTTGCACGCACTCATCAGCAGCGTGCACCCCGCCAGGTCTCCATCCCCCCTCGCCCCCCCAGCCTCTCCTGCCCCCCCCGCCCCTCCCGCCTCCGTGCAGTGTCCCCCTCCCGCGTACCGCCGCAGTCGCGTCAGGTCCCCTCGCTCTGCGAAGTGGTGGAGGGGCGTGCGCCCCCTGGGGTCCCTGACGGCTAGGGCTGCGCCCAGGTCTGGCGCGCCCTCGAGCAGCGCCTCGATGACGTCATCCAGTCCGTGCGCGAGACTGAGCCCGAGCGCGCTCACGCCCTGCGCACACCATCGTACGACATTCACAGTCGTAACGAGACAAACACGAAATATTAAAATTGACAAAATATTACTGAAGGAATGATAACGATGCAAACCGGAAATATTGAAATAGATAAAATATTAACTGAAAGAATAATAACAAAGCAAACTGGAATATTCAAATCGCTAAAATATAAGAACTGTGATGAAAAAAAAGCAACCTCGACTCGTGATGAGGCCCTAATAGCCTAGTAAAAGGCACAGTAACTGAAACACAGTTAGCCTACCTAGCCCCATCAGCGCATAAACACACCCCACCCACCTGTGCATTGTTGGCGCAAGGGTCCAGCCCCCCTCCGTGCCCCCCCATCAGCGCCCCCACCACGGCTGCGCAGCGCGAGCGAACCGCGTAGAAGAGCGCGCTCTCCCCCCGCGCATCCAGGGCGGCGGGGTCGAGGCCCAGCGCGGGGGCGCGGGCGAGCAGCCACGCCGCGAGGGGCGCGCTGCCCCCCCGGGCCGCCTGCATGAGGTTCGTCTTGCCGCCCCGGTCCGCGCGGCACTGCAGGCCGAGGGAGACGAGGCACTGCACGACCTCGAGGGACCCGCTCTCCACGCTGCGTCGGGAACCAACACGGACGTTAAACTGAACCGTATTTATTGCTGCGAGTAGCGCATACTATGAACGGTAACTGTTACAAAAACAACATTTCATTATACTGTAGTTATACCGTTTATATATTACATTACGTACATAAGTGGTACCTAAGCCATTACATAGGCGCGTATACCATCGTGGAGAACCATTAGTCGTTCAAACCATTAATTGCAATCTGTTGGTAATATGGAACTGTCTGAAGTAAAAGGTTAGCCTGTCGATCTAACAACTGCATTTCTCAAGCATTATCATTACTGGCAGTCCATACATGAAGTTCGAGGCAAGTGAGAGTTGTAAACAAGGCCGTTATCATTGCACCTGCTCCATTTGGTCGATGAACACTCCACGCTTACGGGCACGAAAACGAACGTTAAATAATGTATTGCCATTTAATTAATGAGGATCAGCGAGGGTAGAAGAGAGTTCCTGACATCAGACTGATCGAATGAAACGAGAGACTGAAGAGGAAAGTATTGTAGGTCGACAAGAAGACTCTGAACAGAGGCGGAGGATGTTATCGGCAATTTGTTCATCAACAAACTGCTTCTCAAACAACTAGGCCAACTAACAAGCAGTTTGTTGGCAACAATTATAAGCATGACCAGATTCATCGCCCAGCTGCCATTAACCCCTAGTCGGATATTATAGTTTAAATGCACTTTGTGATTTTGCAACTTTGCTAATAGCAACCGCTTATCATCCACTCCAGCCTCCTCCTCGACACGCAGCGAGCCTCGACGACTCTGTCTGGCATGGCGCTATTTTGAAGCCTTTTTCATCATTTTTCTTCACTGCGATGCAGCAAAAATAATGAGGTATTAAAAGCTAGTGGATAGAAAGCGTCTTTTTATAAGAGTCCCGTTTCATAGCTTAACATATAATATACTCGTGTACCTACACGTATATAGGCTTGCTGGCTTTAGCGCTGTAGATCCTCACTGGAGTTGAATAATGAAAGCGCAGAGGATCTAAATCGCGTGTCGTCAGCCCGTAAAATGTTTACCGAGCCGCGCCGTACGCGATTTAACAGCGCGCGATGATGATTGGGCGCTTTGCGCGGAACGACCTCGTCGAACGATGGTCGTGGGGGGGGGTGGTGGGGGGTGGTGGTGGGGGGAGGGGGTAGAGTTTGCAGCATTGGGCCACTAGAGTTTGCAGCATTGGTGGACTATAGGCGTTTCCATAAATATTCGGGACAAGAGGGCGGGTGTGGACATTGAATTACCCCCTAAATCTGTCCGTGCCCCCTCATAATCTTTGTCGTCATAATGCATATATATGATGAATGCTTGATGTCTGCTAAAAATTAACGTAAGTGCGATCTAAGTTTTTCAGTGGCCTTTAACATATTTCGCTCCTGCGCCGTCCATGGGTAAAAACAAGAACGAACCTCACCCCCTCCCCCACCCTGGTACAAGTATGAGATTTACTACACCGAGGCATTACAGTCTTCACTGATGCAAAACTGACTAGATTCCTAGAACCGATCGTAATTCGACACCACGATGCAAGTTTAACGCTGCGCTTTCACCCAAAGGCTCCTATTTTGTAGTTCTACGCTAATCATAGTTATACCCAATAAATGATGTTTTTACCGGAGCGCCGATTGATTGTACATTCCATCAAATGAAATTTTGGTTTTTATACCATAATTGCAGCAAGACCGCACAGACGGACGCTATGCAACATTGATGCATAGGGATTGGGGACCGTCATATAATTACTGCCTCAGTGCGAAAAGTTCCAATACACACTCCAGTTGACTGCATAAACTTGTGGCAATGCATTCTCTCATACTTAAATACTTCTACATCACATTTTGCTGCACAGCGTTCAATGCATATTGCATGGGCCCTATCTTTTCGTCACAATCAGTAGGCCTGCAGCCTACCCGTAGTCTATCTGTGCCCCTACCCCCCGCCCCTCCCCCCCGCCCCCACTAACCCCCCTCACCCGTAGAAGAGCGCATTCCGCCCATCGTTGTCCACCTGCTCCAGCTTGAGCGCGAGCGTGTCGGCCTGCGCGGCGAGGCAGCGGAGCATGGGCGCGTGTCCGTGGAGGGCGGCCTGCATGAGCAGGGTCCGCCCCTGCGCGTCAGGCCCCGCCCCACAGCCTGCCTTCAGGAGACGCGCGAGGATGTCGGGGCTGCCGACCGACGCGGCGTAGTGCAGCACGCTCGCGCCTCGCCTGCGAGCGGGCAGCAGTCGGGGGATAATTACGCTGTGTTTTACATCAGTGTTTCTTACATCAGCAATTCCCATCCCCATTCATTCCGAGCCCCGCTCCGAGCGGATCGCGCTCGCCGGCGGCGATGATCCGCCGGATCGCGCCAGCGGGAACGGTCGTGATGGTGTGCTGCACGGTGCGATGGCGCGACCATTCCCAGCCGCATTCCGACGAGCGATCAGATCAACTTGGCATGTTAATCAAATCGATTGATATTAATTAGCAGGCTAAATTTCAACATTTTTAGGTTATAGGCCCTCCCCAAATTTAGAATGAGCGGAGGGGCATTTCGAACTTTTGAGAGATTCTTACGTGTATCAACCTTGACCACGCTAAACGACAGACCATGCTCCACCCACAACGAGATTCGCTGGCCTGTGTTACCGGCAACGAATTTTGAACATATTGAACAACAATTTTTTACTGAGATTATTTAGAAGGCATTTCGACGGCCGTCACACCCCTATCACTGCCCCCCCCTCGAAGATCATGACGGAAGGCCACAAGACTTGATTTTACGAAATTACTGTGCAAAAATTACTCCAGTGGGCCTGCCCACAGCTGTAGGACCCCTTCGCCCCACGGCCAGGGAGCGCGGGATGGTTTTAACGCCGGCCGTGTCTAGCAAACCCTTTCAGAAGTAATTAACATTGTTAAACAGAACAAACAAAATGGCTTCCTGCTCTGGAATAACATTAAGAATCTTTATAACATATGAAAATGTTAGCTTTTTTAATGCTACATATTCAACGATGCTGCATGATTCTCGATTACTTAAATAATGGCACGGTTTAAAATTTTACCCACCTTATTAGCAATCTTTTCAGGCAAATGGGATAAACAAAATAATTCTTGTTTTGCAGGCAAAGCGAGCGCCATACATTTGGGGATACTGCTTTGTCTCTCCAGAAGATTGAAGCCAAAACGTTGAATGAAAAAATCCCAAAAGTTAAACGTGCAGAGCAACTTTGCACGTTAGCCTACCCAGACCAAAAGCAGGAAGGGTAATGCCCCCTTGGGATCCACCCACGACTTCCACCCCAGAACAAATTTAAGGGGGTCGCGATCCCCCTCCCCCAACCCGCCAGGATTGACGCCTATGCTCGGTAGAGGCGTGTGTGGCTGTCCTGGAGTAAGAGGAGGCAGCAGATCGGCCAAAAAGACAAATAGGTACGCAGCTGACTTACTAGCTGGTGAGCTGGTAAGCCAAAGTTGAATTTAAAGACGGTCAAATTTTAATCCTAGCAGCCACGCCCACTACCGCTGATTGATCAGAATTCATGGGAACGTGGGTCCCATCGATCGGAGCGCCGGAACGAATGGATGGACGGAGCGAAGAAGGGCGAACGCTCATACGGGAACGATCGCGATGGCGGTGAACCGCTGCATGGCGCATTACGAGGCGCATTCATTCCCACCATCGCGATGGTGGGAATGAATGCGGCTGGGAATTGCTAATGTAAGAAACGCTTTAGGTTGCTGGTGTGTAACTATAACCTGTAGCTATAAACCTGTTCATTAAACGTGTATTAATTGAATCTAGACTCACTCTAGCCACACACCAGCTATAGCCATCTTTCGCTAATCACACATTTTTCATCATGTTCTGCTTCATCTAATTCTATCTATAGGCACACAGCTCCAGAGCAAAGTGCTACATGGCCTTTGTCAGTGACGTTGACGTCACACTTGCATGTCAGTGACGTGGATATCGAGTCAAAGCCTGCCTGTCAGTGACGTCACACTTGCCTGTCAGTGACGTGGATATCGAGGCCCAGCCTGCCTGTCAGTGACGTCACACTTGCCTGTCAGTGACGTGGATGTCGAGACCCAGCTTAGTCGCGTTGGAGACGAGGTAGTCGACAAAGTCGAGTCGGTTGCGGTTGACGGCCTCGATGAGCACGGTCGAGCCGTGGACCGTCGTGCAGACGTTTGCGCCCTTCTTGAGCAGAAACTTGAACGAGTCCGTCATCTCTGCAGGGTGAACATAGCCATAACCCTAACCCTATAACCCTATAACCCTAACCCTATAACCCTAACCCTATAACCCTAACCCTATAACCCTAACCCTATAACCCTAACCCTATAACTCTAACCTATGACCTGACCGTAATCATTCTTAGGCAGGAACTTAAACGGGTCTAGCTATGACGTCACGCCACTCACATCTCTCAATGCACGACGTTCTCGCGCCACACTAATATGTCAGGGACACACAACCAAGTGTTCTAGCGCTCATTATAATGGCAAAACAAGAACGGGACGTCTGCCATTAGCAGACAGGTGTCCAGAGTCCGGCTGAGGACAGAGGGAATTGTTTGTTTGAGCGCCACACGAAGGGGAGAGGGGCTTCGGGGTGGGGGGGAGGAGAGGGGGGGGTTCCGTCCCCGGGGGAAGCATTTCATCATCCGTGCATCGGAAGGAAGGCTCTTCTCTCGCCCCACCCCCCCCCTCCACCCACCTCTCTCGTTACCCCCTCTCCTCTTGGAAACCATTTCATCATGTCATAGTGCTCGCATTGTGAATGAACTCCGTCCCCCCCCCCCCCACACACACACACACGCACACACACAAACACACACACACACCTGAGCGTCCAGACTCACCTGCACACACACACACGCACGCACACACACA
>JAQIWG010007434.1:0-12329 GCA_034695025.1 Chamaedrilus cognettii
ATATATATAGCCCTTGTGTACTACACACCAGTGTATCATGTTCTAAACTACAAAAAACAAAACAAAAAACTGAGTTTAAAACTTATTTTTTTCGGTCTATTCGCCTCATTTTACCTCTGCCTGAGTTTCCTTAATATTATCGTTTGACAGCGCCAGCACTCAGCACTTTACGCAATATTCAGTACTTCACACAACACTTTGCACACCTGAAACAATTGTTCTAAATCAACTGAATTTACGTCCGGAATGCTGCAATTTGATTATTTACTTCGATCTACCAAGGTTGAAATAAAAACTAACAACGCATTAAGGATCTATTTAGTTGTAGTCTTGTTACTTGGGTCTGATTGCAATTATCGTCGTCCACAAAGCTACAACTGGATAAATATATATCTTATGGGTTTTCGATATTATATATATTCTGATATTATATGTAATTATATACGTTTTCTGTATTGAAGATACGCATCACCAATACGCTTCAAAATTTAACCATATATATCGTGAAGCATATGTGCGGGGCACTAGCGCAAGAAATCAAGTCTTATGATGAGTAGGCTACTTGCTAGACGACCCTTAGGGTGGTCAACGCTTTTTTTGGGTGTTGATTTTCTGTACTGCTGCAGGTGCAATAAGTCAGGAAAATAATTGGAGCTCACAGTTAGGCCCGGTGACACCGGCGTGTTATTCTGCCGAGCGTCAGCCTGGGCCGTATACAAGTCAGTCTTGTCGTTCAGTGGAGTATCCATTGAACGAAAAGCATTTTGCTGGCTTAACATTGATTATAAAAATAAGCGGGGCGAAAAATTATCGGTTAGGCCTATGTAGTATTTGATTCCGTCAGAATGCGCATAGATTCCCGTGCATGTTATTGAATTGTTGATTTTGGCGCTCGTTTTGGGTGAATGATTTCTTAACCATTTACTTTTATAGATAAGGTGTAGGCTTACATGTACGAAATCCGAAATCCGACTATCCGAAATTGGTGCATACGTTTGACAATATTCTACTGTTGATACTGAGCTCTCGTTTTTACACCGAATGAAGCAAGCAAAAGAAACTGACGATTGTCTTAGTTTCTGGGCTATCAAGCAAGTTCTTCTGCGGTAACAAAATTTCTGCAATAACCGCCTTATCACTGCATGTCGGATTGGACCTTGATCTTAATGTCAAACGCAGAGAATTGATGTCCTCAGAATTAAGCAATAAGCATTCTTCAGTGCACCACTTCTTGGCTGTCTGCAACGCAAATAAGTCAGTTGCACAAACTGACGATTGGAATAATTATTATTGGCTTGACAACTTGGCGCTAACATAATTTGACACCTTTACGCTTACATAATATTATGAATGCGCTTTAATTGCAAATAAACTTCGTTTTCGCATTGGGGATAGTGTGCTGAGTACCAGACTAACACGATACAAATTATTTCGACAGCAGTTGCTACTATCGTGTGTAGAGTACTGCTAGCTGTGGTTGATGAAACGTAGGCCTACCAATTTGCTATGCTATGGTACTAGGACTTTATCTTGCACAATTCACAGAAATCATAACACCTTGACAACCATATCTTGGTAAGATATCAAGATAACTGGTATCAGATATAAAAATATACCTAGAATAGCTGGAATAAGATATAAAAATTTACGTAGAACTGTTGGATATTGAATATCTCCTGGATATCTCCGTGGTATTTTTATATAGGCCCAAGTAAGTCATCACAGTTTACTTGACCTCTAATGGCTACACTTTATACAATCCATTTATGACTTTTTTGATGATGATGTTTAATATTCACTTATTAACCTTAATTTCATAAAGTTAGGTGTGTATTTTTCTAGCTCGTGTATGGCATCGATATTAAATCAAATAATGCTAATTGGAGAGTAAAATATTCCATGATTAGGCCTAACGGGGCCTACATGCAAAAGTTTAAAATAAAAATCAATGCATTAATCGTCGTCGTTAGGTAGGCTACCACGTCAATTACGTTGATGTAAAGTCACTAGTGGATTGTGTATATCTGTCTTAATGCATTCACGACGTTTTGAAGTTAACGACAGAAAATTTGCGCCAGTGAGTCACAAATTTCTCAATAAACATCATAGCCTTCGTCCCTTGGGGTCTCCCTACGGGGTCGAAGACTCCGCGGCTACATAAAAATGGAAAACATTAAAGGCTTTAAAGAGGTCTCCAACCCACCCTGCACCAGCTGAGGGGCCGTTTGTCCCGAAGGGACCCTGTACCTCGAATGAGCATTAGGGGAACCCGCAGGGGGCACCAAAAAATTTAGACATTAAAGTTGTTCGCGGTGCTGGTGAATGTGCATCATTGGATCTCACATCTCTAATGGACTATGGGCGCCTACTGGGCGCCCCAACCGGGGCTAAAGAGGCCCCGAGGGAGCTCCTCGGGTCCACAGGAGTTCCTGATGGCACGATATTAAATCTTCGGACAATGCTAATGGAGGATTCCACAGAAGCTTCCGGAGCCAGGAGCTCTCAGAGAGAACAAAAACTTTTCGCGATACAGGTCGAGGTTTCAAAGGATTCGGATCGGACCATTAGGCGCCCCAGTGCGCCTTCTTCCCAGAGCCTATGAGTCCTCCGATACTCTGTGATGCCCGTGCAGCCCTTTTAGCCCCGAGCTTCTATGGGTACCCTAGCTAGTAACATCAAAAGAACCGGGATTAAAAGCAGTTGATCAACAAAACAATAAGCACTACGATATGTCAAACTAAGCATTTAAAACAGCAAATTAAGTCTTGATCTGGTTGATAACGATCTTCCAGGTATCAATGCACTGCTTGACACATATTTCACCGGGGAAACGACTGTCGGACAGAACTGGGAACAACGTCTCCATGTCCTTAGCGCTCAGGTACTCTTGCAGCGTGTACTTCAGACTGCAGTAAAACAGCATTAGCGAGTAAAATACCGAACGTGAATACAATCTAATCGTACTGACTAAGCCAAATCAGGGTCATCTTCAAAGCTGTCCAAATGCATCATCGCACATATATTCGCATAATTGCCAAATTATATCATATATCATATATAGAGAGGAAAATATCATATAAACCTACCGTATGTCCTATTAAATCAAGAAATTAGCCATTTCGTGATTTAGAGATATTGAACGCAAAAAGTGCTCACTGTGTTTTGGGGCGCATTTCAACAAATTTCGCAACATTTTTCTTCGCCTGTATTGTTTTGTCTCAGTTCTATATACTTCTGTAGGCTTACTCCATCTCCTTAAAAAGCATAAAAAAAGAAGTTCTAAAAATTGAAGTGGCTTCACTGATGAACGATTGTGGAATACGCAGATATAATTTATTCGAAACCATGATGGAAGAAGGGCAGTGTAGGACAAGAACTGCGTGAGGGAGAAAGTGAGTTCTAAATGGCAGGCGCAGCGAAGCTGGGAGAGCAACGGCGATTAGCTGAACGCATGTCTGGTATAGTGAGCTGGTGCATGTCAGCGGATCTCAGGTTTCTCGACGGGGTGTAGGGGGTCAGAAGTTCGAATAAGCACGAAGGTTGATGACTGTGAAGCGTTGTATAGGTAATTGAAGCAATTTTGAATTGGATGCGCTGCTGAATAGGTAGCCAATGTAACTTTTTAAAGAGTAGGAGTGATATAGTGGTGACATCTGACGGAGGGAATAACGACACGTGCTAAGGGATTTTGAACATTTTAAAAGGCGATCAAGGGAAGTTTCTGGGAGACCAAAATAAAGTGAATTACAGTAGTCTAATTTTTAGAAAACTAGGGAATAATGTGCAAGGACAATAGCTGTGCTTGTATCAAGGGAGGATCTTACTTGGAGTATTTGATGAATTTGGCAGTATGAAAATTAGCTAAATGGAGGAAATGTGTTATTTGAAGGACAGGTCTTTGTCGAAAATGACGCCAAGGTTACGAGTAGTGTTGGTGGAGGTCAAGGCGGTGTTTTGGAAATGAACGAGGCAGTGATCTTAAGACGTTGCTGAGGGATACCGTTCCGATTATGAATTATTCAGTTTTTAGAAGGGTTCCCAGGAAGTCCATTACCGATGAACCACGCGTGAACAGAGTCCAGAATCTAAGAAAGTATAGAGTAAGGCTATGAGCGGAATCAGAGCTTAGAAATCAAAGATAGAGTTGGGTATCATCAGCATAAAATACTTTTGAAACTATTAAAAGTTTAAACTGAAATGCACAAAAATTTTATTAAAATAGATTAATACGGTAACCAATTCGTCGCCAGTCAACCATCACAACTGGCGTGCGTATCTTTAAAAAGATCTTTGCAATATCTGCAATCTAGTTCAAGTGCAGCCAAAAATCTGCCTTGCGACACAGCTATCTTGATTGCAGTTCTTTTTTATATGCAGTCTATAAAAATCTTTGTCGTCTATGAACGATAATACAAGTATTTAGCCGTGCAGTGGACGCGCATTAGCTTTTTTTCTCATATATCACGTGATCAAAACTGCAGGTTGTCTAGATAGCAGACTGTTGCAGAATTCTTTTGGAATTTCTGCAAACATCTGTGCAGATCTTTTTAAAGATATACGCCGCTGCTCTCTGGGGGAAGATCAGTCAATAGGCGGATAGGCCGCTGGGCTAGTAATACTTATTACATAATAGAACTTTTAAAATGAGGGCTCTGAAAATTACAGGCGTCAGCGTTGGACAAAGTGAACTATTAGTGCACTATTAAATTTAAAATGATCCAGAAATTGACAAATAGACGCCAATTTCAGGATTGGCAGTACCGAAAATGTGCCGTCTACCGAAACCTCACAATGTCACACATTGTGGGATTTTGGTCACGATGACTGGGGGATAGATATTCCCGGACAGGATTGTTTGTCACGCACTAAAGTATCCACCAGGATGATGTGTTACGCCCGGCATATTACCTGACATCGGAAATAGTCTATGTCTTCACACCTGTTGATGTCTAGGAATTCTTTTAAAAACAATATATAGTTCAATTCGCTAAGCTAAACCTTCATTAGATCGACAGCTGTATCACTAATTAGTTTCAGAGGAGTAGAACAGCGCATGGAGAAATATTCAAGCATATAGCATGCTATTTGCTTTACTCACGGATGCTCAGTATTGTCGACGTAGTCCTCCACATTAGGGTCCTGTCTGACGGTCAGACGCAGCACGATGCACTCGTGCAGCAGCGCTGCGAACTCCTTCACGTTGTGGACATGAGTCAGCGCATCCTTTACACGCTTAACGCTCTCGGCCGGCAGCGCCTCGCGGTACTTATCTTCCACGCCTTCAAACGCTTCTTGTCCATAATTGACCTGCATCGTGGCCTTCAGGAAAGACAGCAGCAGCCACAGCGCCTCGACGTGCTTCAGGCAGCACTTGTCGATCACGTTGATGAGAGGAGGTTTCTTCATCTTGAGCGTCTCGCTCATGAAGCGGTGGATCGGCAGATTCGGGTCGCCGTCCACCGACACAAGGAACCCAATGACGATGTTGAGGCTAGCCAGCAGATCGTTGACTTCCGGTAACTTTTGATTCAAGGCCGTTGTGATCTCCATTCTGAAACCGAGTGGCTGCTGAGGTATCGCTTCTCGCAACTCGGTAAATGTGGAAACGTTTGTAAAATCGCCCCGGAAAGCAATAAATGTAATGTCTAATGCGAGGCGAGGCCTGCCGCGGATGAACCTCTCCACGACTTGACGTTCGATCTCGGCAAAGTCGTAGGCGACCTTCGTGCCTTGCCCCAAGCTAAGCGAATAGCTACAGTTGGCTAGGATGACTGGTAGGAGGTCACGCTCCGGGTGGTAAGCTACGAGGTGGGACGAGTTGACGTCCTGCACGCACACCCGAGTCTCCAGCAGCTGCTTGGTCAGTTTGCTGTATTTCTCCATGAAGTCGTTCTGCAACTGGCAGAGGTAGTAGACGAGTGCCACGGCGCAAAGCCCTGGCCCGCGCAGACTCGGCATTAGCACGCCCACGCTTGTCCTTTCGTCAATGCGCTGCGCGGCAAGCCCTTCAGGCAACACGTACCCAGCAAACGCGTATCCATGAAGCTGAAAGCGAACACAATCCCACGCTTCGGCGAAGTCCTTAAAGAGGCGCCTGTATTCCACTTGTGTGCTCTGATCTGCGTGCTGCAGCACGTCGGTGAAGGAGAGCTTTGCGATATCAGCATAGTCCAAGGTCCTGTTGTAGCGCAGCACAAGCGTCTGTTGTAGCCGCACAACGCTAGGCAGTAGACGCAGCGCGCGCAGCTGACGCTCGTGCTGAAGGAACAACTGCAGAATACGTTGTGCATTCCCTGGCTCCGCCCGTACCACGCTTTCATTCAGAGCGTTGCTCATGTGCTCCAGCGTAATGCGATGTCTGAAGCGCCATACAGCGGCCTGTTCATGCACTGCGGTCTGCTGCTCCTGCGCTTCGTCATGTGGCTGATGCACTTCGGCCTGTTGCCGCTGCTGTACTTCGGCCTGCTGTTGCTGCTGCCCTGCGGCCTGTTGCTGCTCTGGTACCGTTTCAACCATGCACTGCTTCTGCTGAACAGCGACAGGCGAATCTTCAACCTCATACATCATTCTCAGCAGAGAATTACCGAAAAGCGAATCGGTGAGTATTTGAGCATTCGCCAGCTGCAAACGATCGGTAATACTACCGAGAACCCTGCTGATGATGTGATTGACAAAGGCTGCTTCCCAAGCAGATCGAGCTTCCTTCGTATCCAGCGTCAAGCTCAATTTCGCAATTTCAACAGCTCGGCTTCTGAATGCCTCGTCCAGTATGAGCTGCAGAGTAGTAAGAACGTCATCCGGACTCTGGTCTAGCGCCGTCTGAATAGCTTCAATGTCGTATTGAATGTGCTGCCATAGAAAATCTTGAACATTGTTATCACACATTGCAGGATAAATGAGCCTGCTTATGGCTGTCAGGTGTTCGGTACAGCCGAGGTACATGGCCATGTGGAGCAGCGCCCGTAGCACGGCCAAGCAAGCGGATGACATGTCGCGGTCGGGCTCTGCTACCCAGCGGAATGGGGTGCCGAGGACGTGACCACGCCTCGTCGTGTCCGTGCGATTGAAGGGTACGTTTCCGGCAGCTAATTTGTGATCTCTGCCGCCGATAAAAGCACCACACTGGCGGCATCGACTCTCTTGAATGGGTTTACCACAGTTTCCGACGACATACGGATGGCCATTTGGGCATTGATAAAACTGTGGATTCTCAAAAGCGGTTGAATCTTGCAAGGCCTGCTTGATTTCCACAAAAGGATCTTGAGGCATCGTCGGGAGAAATGCGTGAATCATGGAGAGAGGCTCAGACGCGAGTGCCGCGAGAGGGTGAAGCATAGAGTTACTGGCTGCGCTTCCGAGGACGATCTTGAGATGGACAATGAGCTCAACGAGCGCAAGGTCCGCCAAGGCATGACTTGAAGTCAACTTAAGCCGACCCATGTCTAGACGGTTGTATAGAAGACTCTCCACCAATTCCATCTCTTTCACAGTCATGACTCTCTGGAAACCCTGTGATAATTTATTCAGCGCCTCCTGAGACGGAACTTTGCTTGCATCTTTGTGTACATAAGTTGCTGTGACACTGCGATATAGGGCCAAAAAGATTTGACGCTTTTCATCGTCATTCGAACCATACAGCTCTCCCAGCATGTCCGCTAAGCAGGCCAAACTGTTCTGCTGCATGGCATTGGCAATGAGTCCCCGTTTATCCATGTATCGTTCACCGACAGAAACATATCTATCCGGCTGCTGCTTACTCTGTGATGCGTTATCGAGAGGAGCGATCCATGTGACATCCGTCGCCTCATGCAGCAGCTTCATGAGCCGAGTCAGACCGTAGCGCCGTCCCAGCTGCTTTACAAGATACACTCTTGCCCACTCCAGATGATCACAAAGCGTTCTTGCCTCGGCGATCAGGTCAACGACTAACCCAGTGAGCGTGGCCGCCACGCTTGAACGCCCGTGAAGTCTGTGTATCCATTCCGCTGTTTCGCACAGACCGTAGCGAGCCTTTGCGACCCAATCAAGTTTCTCCATTGTCACGCATCCATCCATGCTCTTCGCGTTGACATCCTGCAACAGTCGCTGTGCGAAGCTGATGCGTTCTACAATATTCTGCGCTTGGGTGCCTAAGCTAAAGTAGTGATCCTCAAAGCACTGAACGCAGAGCACATATAGTTCGACGATCTGATCTGCATTGTTCTTTAGTACATCGCGAGCCTTATCAAAATATTCGACGAGATACTTGCGCACATCAACCATGTTAGAGCGCAGAAGGAGTTGAAGGAAGAACGATCTGACAACGGGCGTTGGGTCGAATCCTTCGCTGAACAGCGATACCCTTCCCACCATAGTCTGACCGCCCGCGCCTTGTCCTGGCCTTGACTTGGTCACGTAGCCCATCAGTTTCTGAACAACACCGGGATCGGGAGGCGCGTCCCCTGTGAGACAGAGGCGAGACACAAGGTCCATGTAGAAAGAGTTGCAGCGCTGCTTGTACTGGTTGTACTGCAATACGGCATCCGCTTCGTTAGGTGTTGCTTCAAGCATCATGTTGCTGGGGAACGATTTCCTGTCTCTGGGACAGAAACAGGAATCTACCTGTTTGAGCTCCTCGAAGCATGGTCTGCAGATAACGTGCGCACAGGGCAGTGTAACCGGAGGGCCGGATTCGTGCAGACACACTGGACACTTCTCAATCACACGGAAATACTTCTCCACAATTGTTTTATTCCATCTCACTAGAAAATTGTCAATTTGAGTCATGGACGCCTCTGATTTGAAGTCAGTCGCAGCTCCAAGATAGGTCCAGAGGGGCATGCAGCGCTTGACGCTGTTCTGCTCTTCCCTGCCACCCTTGGCGCACACGTGCTCGATGAACAGCTGCAACGCACAGACTCGATTCCACGCACACCTTGTCTGAAGGAGCAACTCAGCATTCGCCGTGTCGTCAGAGGACACAGAGACTGACTCCATTAGACGAGCAACAAGAGGACAAAACCGCCACACTCTATCAACCCACTGCTTGCGCGTGTCGACTTTATTGAGAGTGTCCTTCTCAGGCTTCATTGAGGCTATGAGTAGCAGCAACGCTTTCAGGTCAAGCGGTGACTGCTGGTGGTCTTCAGAGGCGCTTAGCAGCTTGACACACTCAGGCCACTCCTGGACGAGCTGAGCAAACAGCTGCACGCGGCCGTGGATCTTATCAAACGCTAAGTGGATCCTTGGAATAGTTGGCGCCCTTTGCTGGCTTTCGGCGTGGTTTTCCTCTCCTTTACGACTGCTAGATATTTTAGAGTTAACCTTCATTTCAGAGTTCACTTTCATTTGTGGATCTTCTTTCCCTTCTATTCTCTCAAATCTTTCACTCTCTTGGTCTTCACAGCCAACTTTTGTTGTCGTAATCTCCAATTCTTCTTTTTCAAGCAATACAGATCGACAGCGTGCCGAATTCTTTATCTCAGCCGCAACAAGCGCTAATTCCAGCTGCTGCAGCGCTGGTTCGGCAGACAGAGGCTTGTAGACCATGCAGACGAAGTCATGCAAATATCGCTCCGCGATACCGAATTGATTTTCTGCAGTACCAACACCCCGAGATGCCTCTTCCAGGATTCGATCGAGCGGCGTGTCAGCTAGTAGCTGGTCCACGACTGCCTCAATGTCACCCATCCTTTGAAGCTTTGCCTGTTGCACCATCAAATCGATCCGCTTCATAATCACCCACGAAAATGGCACCATGGCTTGAAAGTTACGCCCGCCGAAACCAGTTGACCTCACTTGAAGCTCTTTCAGTTGGCCGCCGTCCGCAATCTGCTGCACATCCCGGTACTTGATTACTGTCAAATTTACATTTTTGAGCATGCTGATCCACATTTTTGCGATCCAGCTCAAATTCTCTCGATCACCTCCCGGGGAGTCATTTGCAAGCAGGTCAAAGTTGGAGTTCGTGTCAACAAATGCAATGATGACAGCAAGTGGTGGAACGATCTTGGACTGAAGATTGAGCCACACGGCTCGCCGAAACGTGCCAGTGCGGTATATTGCTTCGCAAGAAGACGCTTCCTTGATGAGCCAATTTCTAGAAACGTCTGGGGCCATTGCATTCATTTCTTTGTCTTTAAGCAGAGCCGCAATCCGCTTTAGGAGTACAGGCATCAAGCTTTCAGCTTCATAAGAGTCGAGCAGCTGCAGCAGCAGATCAAGTCGACGCGTCATACGCGGCATTGTCGACTCGGCGGCGTCCTGGACTAGCGCAGTGGCACTGTGCACACAGCTCCGGATGATTTCTCGCACGTCCAGCAAGTCCGCCCCCTCCTCCGCCGTGCTATTGCTAGGCGGATCTGTGCCTTCCTGTTGACCATTGTCTCCTTCTGCGCCATCGGAGGTTCGTGCACCAAGACCCACTAAACTACCCTGGCCCAATAAAGTGGATGCTTCGAATATTTCGCCGACAGGTTTGTCAATGAGGATGTCAAAAGAAGGCATCCGGTGCTCGTCAGTGTGCAAGTCATCTATGTGATAGGACAGCCACTTGCCGCCTGGGAAGCCGACGAAGCATCCGCCAACGACTCGCGGCAGTTGAACGATGAGAATGACATGTGTGACACAAAGCGGAGACATGTCAGTTCCCAGCACATTCAGTTCATTGGTCACATGGTATCGCGCGCAAGCAATGAGGTCAGCGTGCACGTTGCCAGCGTCACATTGCAGCAGCAAAACGTGGGGACCCTCTGCCTTCTGCCCCGCAAACTCTCGCAGCATTTTGCAGAACTGCTCTGCTGTACCAAAGGAGAGAATAGCGTGAAGCGCCACAAGTTGGGAACTGACATTCAGGGCCTTTGAGACCTGGTCGGTCAAGGACTTCTGGCGTAGTAGCAGACGCGAGTGGGTCGTCACCTGCACGTAGACGCTCTTCGTTGGCCTCTCGTCGACGAGTTTACCCTTGATGAAGTCGAGCAGGTTGTCGTGATGCTGCTGCTTGAAGTAGCGATGTTGCAGTTTGCCTCGAATTGCTGCGAGGCTCGTCTCTGATAAACGAACCACTGACTCGGGAGTAGCGCAGCAGAGTAGAACGTCTTTCGCCTCGTCAAGGACACGGTCCATTGCGTGCAGTGCCTGCTTCTCAGGCTCAGCCATTGAGATGGGAAGAGGCTGCATCTGGGAAGAACTGCCTGTGTCGCTCGCTTCAGCAGCATCAACTGTATGAAGATAGTGCAGTGTTTTTTCAGCAGCTGTCGCCATCCTGAGCCGCTGCGCTTGGTGCACTTGTACTACGACGGAGGCTGCTGTGTCTTTCTGGTAGCCGATGAAGACGTCCGATACACTAAGCCTTATTCTATCCCGACGGACACCGCCACTCTGGCTACCGGCGAATTCAGTGCACCATGTATATAGGCGTTCTACCACCTTAGACTCTTCGTCGGTCAGCATAGTCGTCATGTCGAGGAAGTGCTTCTCCAGACGGTTGATTAGTGGAATAGGGAACTTGTTGTGAACGATATCTCGCTCTGCAACGACGATCAACCGGAAGTCTTTATGAACTCTGCATTTGACACGATGAGTGCCGAGACCCAGGTCAACAAGGCGCTGGCCACCGAACATCATGTAGTACTGGTTAAGTGTGTCATAAAGACTCTCGTAGAGGCTCTCGAGGTTGAGCAGCAAGACCGTGCAGCCAGTCTCCATGCAAACCTTGATGCGGTTGATGTTACGGCACACCTGCGTGTAGACTTGATCTCTGGGGAAGCAGCTGCCAAATATTACAATGGCGTTCTCAATCATGAGCAGTTCGTGCTGGAGCACGCCGAATGCCTCATAGTTTTGCGTCAATATGAGCAGGTAGCGACTTTCACTGTCCTGTCCAATTCCTCGCAGGCTGGCTCGGATAAGTGTTGCAGGATGACTCTCAGCATCCGAGGAAGCCTTCTGCTTAGGCTTCCACTGCCCGGGAAGGTGTGAGTCAAACACCTCCAATGGATGGATGTCCTTGAGATCTGGATGCAGCTTGCTGATACCACCAAAATTACGTAGAATCGCGTGCTGTAACTCATTCCAAGTCGGGGCAGCGCCAGATCTTTTCGCAAAGCCACACACCATCTTGATGAGACTGTAGAAATCTCGCAGGCCAAAATATTCGCGAGATTTCAGAGTAGAGTTGTATAATTCCAAATACGCTCTAGACATTGGCTTCATCAAGCTTGCTATTCGAATGGCAACAGCTTTATCGTCGCTGCATATGCCCATGGCGCTCTGTACCAGCTCCAGTTCATCAGGGACCCCTCGTTGGACGAGGATGCCTCGGTTCATCTTGGCTGGGTCGAGCGACCAGT
>JAQIWG010007435.1:0-12328 GCA_034695025.1 Chamaedrilus cognettii
GACTTGTGACTTGACTTGGGACTTGAGGGTCCATGACTTGTGACTTGACTTGGACTTGAGGGTCAATGACTTGTTCCTATCACTGATTCATTCCCACCATCGCGATAGTGGGAATGAATGGGAAATTGCTAATGTAAGAAACACATAATCTTTACGGTAGTCAAATGTCGTTGAGCCTGAATACAATATTTCAGGAAACAGATCTGGGATCAACTCTGGACAGGACGCGGAGCATGTAGCTTAGCTACATGTATAAAAGCTAAATTCGATGAACGCTATAATTAATTAGGCGTATAATAGCTACAACTGTAGAAAAAAATTCTATCACACTTTAGGGCTATAATAATACTGTGTTAATACACCACTGAAGCAGCTATTCGCCAATGCGTATTTGTGCGGAGGGTGCAACAAGCTTAATTCAACAGGTAAATGAATAACTAACTACTCAAAATTGACGGAATCAACAAAAGACGGAATCGGTACCGAAACATTTCAGAAACATTTCAAAAAAACAATGCTGAAATATTTCAAAAGCTAATCTGAACATGCGCGTCTCTTCTGTACACTTCTGTTGTTACACACGCAAAATAAATAAAAAATGCAACAGATTCGGCACACCGCGCGAGCGGAGTGCCGACATCTGGACGTGCTAAACAGCCGTCTGTAACCGGATTCAACCGAGCGCGTCCGCCGGCTACCGAGCGCGAGCGCCGGCTACCGAGCGTGTCCGCCGGCTCCTGGCCGTGCGTGTCCGCCGGCTACCGAGCACGAATGCCGGCTACCGAGCGTCTCCGCCCGAGCGTTACACACCGAGAGCTGTGGATATTAACCACAGCTTTAATTAACTAATTTTAAACTAATTTTAAATTAACGCTCGCCATATATACACAGTACTCTGGATTCCTTGCTAACAAAGATGTGCACGCATGACTTGAGTTCAGCGCCTTTAGATACCAATCAATTGATTACCATTGAAGATATTAATAAACGTTTTCGGCTTCAATATTCTCAGTGCAATACTGCATAGAAATTCGGGGGCTCCTCTTATATAATGGCGAATATTATGTGACATGATTATATTGTATAAAATAGAATAGATATAAGGAATTTATAACAAAAAATTATTAAAACTTAAGGACATAAAAATATGATTTGATATTAGCTTCATACTGAATTCATTAACCGCGTGTAAAATCAGTTTTCGAATATTCGCCAGATGCCCATAGTATTCGACTTTAAAAAAATAAACTTAGAAGTTTTTTCAAAAAAATATTTTGATTGGCTGCGCGATTGAATAAAACTTTCTGATTGGCTGAGCTGGGTTTTTCTATTTATAATTTCAATATTGTCAAAATTCAAAGATGTAAATTAATGCTGATAGAATTCTTTAAATGTGGCGACTTACCACGCCTAATGGGGGGTCCCCGTAGCTTAGGCTCAACTTTGAACCCCCTAGGTCAAATTATTGATTTTAGATATTTTTCAGAATGTTAGATGAGTTAATTATGTTATTATTATGTTACGTATAGGTCCCTTAGGTTTGCCTAAAGATTTTCAATCTTCCGAACAATATGTTTTTTGGATTTTGAAGTCTTTTAAAATGATCTGTATTTTCAAAAAGAGATAATAAATATACAGGCAGACCCTTCCCCTAACACCTGATTCAATGCAGGTTTTTTGCTGCTAGCGATTTGAAAAGCTAGCCAAATATTGTCAAAATAATTTAATTTAATGTTTATTTTAAGCAAAATTCTTAATTGATAGTTTAAATCTTCATTGTTAGTTTTTAGGCTATATTCATATAACATGCCAAATATATGGTGTAATTTTCATACATCGGTTGATTTGCATAACAAAGAAGTTATTTTGAGAAACTTGCGGTACTGTCATGACCATAACTGAATTGATGTGATTTTTTAGAGCAAGGTTTGCAGAGACAATGAAGAAAGCAAATGGAACGGCGGGTAAAGGTGATTAACTCACACATTTTGTCCGCTACAGTACTGCAAATTGCAAATTTTGTCCGCCTGTATAATTTGATCTGAAGCTGATTTAGATATGTCTTTCCGATACGGTACCAGTATATGTAGTTGACCTTTATTGTACAGTACCATGTTTATTTGTTGATAGGTGATCGTAGATTTGCCGCAGTGAGAATGAGAATACAATGAATCTACTAGTAGAGTTGCTAGTTTAGCCAGGTTGTTTATACTTGTGTGCTGATTGCGATATTTTCTCAAGATTCATAGCATTGATGCTGCTGTCCCCAGTGGTGAAGGAGAAACAGCCCAGAGCTCCCAAGGCTAGTGTTCATAAGCTTGCTGCACCGATGCCCGAGGGAACAGTGCTGACCGACCTCAGGAAGGGACAGTGGCGTCTGGGCAAACCAATCGGCAGTGGCGGCTTTGGGCTCATCTATCTGAGTTAGTACACATATATTCTGCTGCTGTGCCTGTCCTAGTGGCGAATAAAAGATCTATAATATTCCCGATATTTAAATGTGTGTGATTTATTTTGGACAATGTAGATAGACAGTATACACAGTAGTAAAAGTTTGTAGTCTTTCGATAGATTTTGACTTCTAAGTAGCTTGTGTTGCGTGTTATCGTGCAGTTTGCTATATCATTAACAATATCTTTCGCAGTGTAGACGCAATGCATTTTTTTGCCTGACATTGTGTTATACAGTTGTGTCGTCAAGTATCGTATCGTTACAAATTTTTGATGTTAGGTTCTACAACTATCATATAGGCCGCCTGTATATAGGCATCTCTACACATTTAATTTTTTTTAAATAGTTGAATATGGTGTGATATTGGATAATTAATGCTGTCAATTAATGTGCATTAAGCTGTTTAAAAAAGGGAAGTAAGCGATATTGATTTCTCTGTGTTTCAGCTCAGAACCGTGATCACGAAGATGCAGATTACGTCATGAAGTTGGTCAGTGCAAATGAGTCTTCCAACTTGAATTTATGATCATTCTTCGATAGCGTGCAAAAAACTGTTGTGTTGATTTTATACGCTATTTATTGTTCTAGTTGATGGCTCAAATTAAAATATTTAAATCTTTGTTAATTTGATACTGTTTTGGTGGCTGTCAGTACATTTTTTGAGCTTAGTAGATTTCAGCTTTTATTTAATTGATTACTGTTCAGTGATGAAATGAAAGCAAATCCAGACAGATTCTTAAGTTTATATCTATGTCACAAATTGAGTATATTTATTGAAGAACCAAAGATCATTAATTTTATCTTGATTATACACTGTTTCCTTTCACAGTTTGTTTTGCGATTTATTAATTGTTGGATTCGGTTCAGGAGCCACATGACAACGGTCCTCTGTTCTGTGAGCTTCACTTCTACCAGCGCGCCGCACAACAGGAAGCAAGTAGGTCATTGGTTGGTCAGTCATTGGTAGGTCATTGGGTCGAGCAGTAAAAAAGTAGGTCAAGTAGGATGCAAGTGAGTCATTGGTTGAGCACGAAGAAAGTAGGCCAAGTAGGCCATTGGTCAAGCAAGAATAAAGTATGATAGGCCAATGAACCTGGGGCCTCGTTTACGTACATTTCTTAAGATTTTCTGAAATCGTATCCTAACTGAAATTTGAAACAAATAAAATCCAATCGCCGACCGCCGTGACGACATCATTTGGTTTGCATGCGACTGTGTGGAGTTTCCAATAAAAAAGATAAGATTTGCCAAAGATTCTCTTAAGACAATCTTACGACTAAGATTGTCATAAGACATCTACGTGAATGAGCCCCCTGGGCAGCTGTTTTATTTGTCAGCAAATTTTAAACTTGCCTTTCTGTAGCAATCATTTACAATACCGTATTACACAGAATGATGGTTATTACAATATTATACAATTACAATATTTTATAGTATTTTGTAATAGTGTTATTTTGTTCAAAAAACCAGAATTACTTTCTGAAATGTTTGTATAGAACCCTAATTTGCATCAAATGATGAATGGTTTTGATGAAACAGCTATCCTTGAATCAGTTATATTCAGCCTGGTAGCAGTCTGATGTTCCGTGTGCTTGTAGTCACAGAATGGATGAGGGCTCACAAGCTCAAAAACCTTGGTGTGCCAAAGTTCGTCGCTGCGGGCAACCACGATCGTGACGGCAAGAAGTACCGCTTCATGGTGATGCAACGCTTCGGTACGGATCTGCAGAAAGTGTTTGAGTCCAACAGCAGGGCCTTTCCTCAGCACACCGTGTATCTGCTCGGTCTTAAGCTGGTACGACGCGCCTCATTCGTTGAATTGTTTTAACTTCAAACTGTTACGCTGTTTGTCATCGGCTGCACATTCTAATGAGTTCCGTGCAATGCTGAGTTTGACGTTGCTGTGATTGATTGTGAATGATAATGAATATTGCATGTTTCTACAATTTTTATTGAATTTTGTATCTGTTATGAAACCTTATTATATTGTGAAATGTGCTCAGACTGAATTACAAATGTTATTTTTGGTTAAATATGGTTGTTTTTGATTTCACTAAAAGGAAAGTATGCAGTAGAGACTGTTGATCGAAGTGCTGCTGTGGCACAGATGGATGTGCTGGAGTACTTGCATGAGAAGGATTACGTCCATGCCGACATCAAGGCCGCCAACATTATGATGGGACACTCTGACCCTCATCAGGTGCTGGCCATGATATGGGTTGACTCATATGTGTACTTTTTCACGTACAGTTTTGTTGTGCATCGAGTTGCATGCTAGCTATTACATTTGAGACTTTTTGTGCAAAACAAATAAACATGCTGATTGATCATTTAATGTTTCTGTGTTTGGGCGTGGACTGCTTGTGATTATTTTGAAATTTTTTGTTTGTGTTTGGGTCGAAGTTCAATTAAGAATGTATGAAAATCTGTTGCGGTACGCAAAAGATCAATGAAAGAGTTTCAAGTTAAGTAAATTTGCCTTCTTAGCTTCGTAGCATGATTTGTACTGCGAAGGATGATTTGTACTGCGAATCTTCCGCATGAATGCATGGGCTGGCTTTGTTTTTGTATGCTGTTATGTATTCGTTTTCTCGGCTACCAAGCTGCTTGTAATCTGACATTGCTACTCTGCTGTTATGTACTGTGTTGTTGCGTACAGGTGTACTTGATTGATTATGGACTGGCGTTCCGATACGTTGTCGATGGAAAACACAAGGACTACAAGGAGGATCCGAGAAAGGCGCACGACGGGACGGTCGAGTTCACAAGTCGTGACGCGCACAAGGGCGTCAGTACGTACTTTTTGGACCACATTGTAGGTTGCTAGGAAAACTGGGTAGAACTTTTTCTCTGTAAAATTTATCTAAATTTTTCTCTTGTTAATAGAAATTAGTGTCTTGTTCTTCTTGGTCTTCTTTAATAGAAATTTGTACCATCCTGTTATTTTTTTACTTATAGAGCTCAGAAATATCGCGCACGCTGCTCATGAAGATTATTTTGGTTTGTCAAACCATCAGTGACGAAGAGCTGATGTATAATAATGGGGCTAAATTGTTTGCTGTGATTTCTATCATTTTCTACTATGCATGAATATGAACTTGAAAGAGGAATGGTATAATGGTCAAAGGCTTGCTTCTGCCTTGTTATTTGCCTTTCTACAAGACCACGCGAGTCTGATAGTCGACTGTTGATACAGAGAATTGTTGCTTGATCAGATCCTGGTATGTGTGTAGGTCCGTCGCGTAGAGGAGACCTGGAGATTCTGGGGTACTGCATGCTGCAGTGGCTATGTGGCGCGCTGCCCTGGGAGGACAGGCTGGACAACAAGGACTACGTGCGCGACAAAAAGATCGGGTAATTTGAGCAATGTTGACGAAAGATAAACAAACCGAAGAGTATTATTAACTCAGTACCACTGGCCGGTGATCAGTGGTTGTGATTGTATGAATAAAGTTCAAGTACATATCTGAGGAGAAAGGTAAAGGCCTGGCTAACTCTGCACCGGTTTTAATTTGAAACCGTTGCTTGCCTGACTGGACACGTATGCATTCAAATATTCCGATTGCGGTGGCGCGTTTGTGATTTTTTTTATTTTATGCTTTTTGTGCGTTTTGAGCTTAAATCTGACTCGGACAATTTCAATCGTTAGAGATTTCTAAAAGTTTTTGATGTACCTTTATTTTTATACCAGCAGTGAATTTCTTAGCTAAATCATAAATGTTTATTTTGCAGTATCTCTATTCTTGAGTTCTGATTCTAAGTCATAATAATGCAGCCTGGGATGTACCTAACGAATTTTGACTCGAATTTGTTTTTTTAGCTTCATGAAAGATATTCCAAAGAGCGTGCCTGGGAGAAGCGGCTTTGCCAGTGAGTCGCCTTGCTTGTATGAAGACGTTTTTTATTACGCTCATTTTGTAATCTACCTGCCACTTTACATGATTTCGTCTAGAACCGGTTTCTGAAAGTGTAAGCCATATGATTGGATGGACGATGAAATGAGATGATCATTACGCTTTATGTCATTTTGGCTTTGTGGGCAAGAAAATACATCCAGTAACTAAATGGCTTAAGGATTGTTTTGCATTATATTAGGAAACTTGAGACTTGTGTGGCTTTTTAAGACTTGTTGCTTGAATTTGAGACTTATTAAGTTAATGCTTGGCGTAGTCATATCTAATAACCAGTATCTAACCTGGCTGTCATGTACGTGGATGGCTCGGTGTCTCACAGACGAGGTCCTCACTTATCTCCACTATGTCGCCGGGCTGGCCTATGATCAGAGGCCCGACTACGATCGATGTCGACAGATTTTCAGTTCTGCGCTCAAGAAGCTCGGACACAAGGACAGCGAGCCTGTCCAACTGGAGACTGCGCCAAACAAACAGAGTCCTAGGGCTAAGGTTTGTTAGTCTTGCATCTTATTGTTATTCCATTGTATCTGTATTGCACGACTATTGTATTTCATTTTATGTATGTATGTTTGTATACTGCATTGTAATGTACCAAAAATATGTAATGGAATGGAGATGGAAAAGCTGATGCCACTGAAAAGTGTGTATTTTATTTGCTGCACTTTCAAGTAAATTTACTAACTTCTGTGAGGCTTGTTTCATCACAATTAAGAATTAAAATTGTTTGGAATTGGCTCTATTCTTGAGCGTGATTTCAACAATCTCTTGAACAACTTCAATTTTTTTTTTGTCCTGAAGAGAGAATATCACCGCAAGATGGCTAACAAAATTATATTGGCTGATAGTTCTCTGGCTATACTCTCTCTCTCTCTCTCTCTCTCTCTCTCTCTCTCTCTCTCTCTCTCTCTCGTGCACTGCCGAACGCCAGGTCCCTGGCACCCAGCCTCTCTACACCTGGCACTGAGGCTCCACTTTCTCTTCATGTTTCCATGCGATATTATGTCCTGTACAGTAATGATGATATTCAATGATGATATTCAATGATGATATTCAATGATGATATTCAATGCTGGTGTATGATGTTGTGCAGAAGGGTGCTCAGAAGCGCCCCCATGCTCCGTCGCGCTCCCCCTTTGCCTCGCCCAGTGATGATCCCTCACCTCCCAAGGCTCGTCGCATCTACAGCAAGTCCTCCATCGCCGCTACACCGGCGCCACCTTCTGACGACGACGACGACGAATCAGCTGGCGATGGGTATCACAGCCGCTCGCCGGCTAAGCCGAAGCGTGTTTGGCCCAAAGCCAAGATCACGGCCCCCGCTAAGAATTCCCCGGTGGCGATAGCTCGAGCGAAGCATGCGGCAGAGGTTGCCGCCATGGAGTATGGGGCGGGGAATGGGGCGTTATTGTCGGGGGTAGTAAAGGCGAGGAAGGTCGGGGCGGCGGCTGTGAACAGGTTCGAGAGCTTGTCGCCGGTGGCGGTCATGAAGGCGAGGTCAAGCGGGGCTCTGGCAGGCGATGGGGCTATCGCTGCGCCGGCTGAAGCCAGGGGGACACCGAAGGAAGCGGGCAAACGTAAGTCTGATTGCGTATCTGTGAAGCTTTGCAGCGATTGTTTGTATCATTTGTATGATACAAATGGTAATGGCTGTTTGAGACCAGTATTATAATACAGGCGTGATAGAATCTGCAAAACAATATTGGTTGTTTGGATTTTAAAGATGATGTAAGTTTATGTTTAAGATTGGCAAATGACGACGTGTTGACTTCGTGATTTTCGATTGCTATCTTAAATTTGTATGTGCAGATTTGTTGTATCCAGCGTAGAAGGCCTACTTTGTGTGGTTTATTGCTATCTAGTGTACTGTCACCTGATTCCTAACGCATCCTAGGGAATTTAATTCTTAAGAAGTTCTTAAGAAAATCTTAGATATATATTATTGTTTGTTGTTTTGAAACTTCACACCACCACATGCAATATGCCAAATGATAACATCATGGCAGGCAGCTAATTCATCTAATTTTCTAACTTTTCAACTTAGGCTTATATCTAAAAGCTAAGGAGCACTTTGAGAAACAGGTCCCTGGTATTGTAGTCGATGTGGTGCTGTCGCTGCAGGCGCGGCTGTCGTCAGGCGTAAGCGCAAGGTGGAAGCGTCGACCATCGCCACTCAGACGTCACCAGGCCTCAGGGGGCTCCCGCGCTCGCAGCTCTCCCGACCAAAGAAAACCTAGGACCGGAGGAAACATTGTGGAGCGTTGGCTGCGTATGCGACGTTTGTCATGCTTCAAACTAGTGGAACAGTTTTGTATGGAAGCGTTGATTGGTTGGAACATGCGTTTAGGTTTGATTTATTGTGCAACGTGCACTGATATTTACACGTATTACGAAGGAGGAGCTATGTCATCATACCAACATTTAGACTTGACAGAACTGCGAAAACTTGTGGTTATATAAGCAGAAGTGCTTGTACAAAGTTTGATCCCTTTGAATATCCTTGGATCTAAGTTCTAACTTGCAGATATCTAGATACAGCTACTAGCAGAATTCATTGATGGAAAATAGCGTTTTTATGTTTGTAATTTTTCATCATTTCCTCGAGTTTGGCACCAGTTTTTTTATTAAATCATTCTTGCGGCTAGCATTTTAAAGTTGTTTTTCTTTAATGCAAGTGTGTCTTCTGGTTAGATCTGTTTAAACAAGCAACTTTTTTTTATATATGTAACATTAGCACACTAATTGTGGAGACTAGTTATTATGCTGCATGATAATCTGCAGTACTGGGTGACCTTGATAAGAATCTCCACCGGACTTGTCGTATAAAAATTCTAAGTATGTAAAATCAATATAGGATATACTGGATTGATCAGCTTTGTGTAGTATTCGGATGTGTGTATTCAGCTGTAACTAGCGTGTTGGTTAAAATCTGAGTCTTGACAGCTTGTATGTCCTGAGTAACGTGCAGTTTTGAACGCCAATTTATGTATTAAATACTCGAGGATGGATAGTCTAAAAGCCCTACGGTGAAAATATTTAACTCTGATATCTTTACACACCATTGCGAGTTAACCCTCAAACTGGTCAATCGGAGAGTTGAGAGCGACCGTTGTCAATTTCCTATGCCTAGCATGACGTCACTCAATCCGCCGATTGAGCCAACTCGAGATTAACTCGCAGTGGTGGGTACGGATATGAGTGTTGGAAAACTGATGTACGGTACTTGAATGTAGCTCAATTTTTGCGATCTGTTCAAGCACGCCCTGATAAGGAGAAATTTCACCTGTGTTCAAGACGCGTGAGATCTTCAATTAAACTCGTTGACGCTGGCAATAGCACGCGAATCCATTCCCATATTAGGCCGTGATCTATAGGATCGCCATATTTTTTGCCTCCATCTTGCATGTTATTAAAATAGAAAGTACTTGATTTCGTAAACCTATTCTTCAACTTGACTTAGAAGTGCTTTTCAGCCGTTTGATCGATGGTTAGAACGAGGGATACCATCTGAAAAAAGTATTTCATGCCTTGTGATGTTTAGAAAAATGAATAGCTTGGCTGTACACTTATTGCTTTCATTATCTTGTGCAGAATTCAGTATGGTTACTCTCTGCATTCTTTTGAATTAAAAGTGACTATCATTGAATTAAGTAACAAACACACACACACGTATAGAGTGTGGGAATGACAAAGTCGTGTTATCAATGTTTTTGACTATTGATCAATTATTGTGGTTTGACAACAAAAAGTTCCATTATTATTTTTCTCTTGGTCAATGTTATAGAAATCTTTATCCTGTTTATTTGTCTGCTTTCTTTGCATATTATGCACTAGCTGCTAATTGGACTTCAATGACTGAGTTCTTTTTTGATCGTTATTTGTTGTGCCAAAACATTGAAAGCAATTCCGTTCTAATATGTTCTTTAGAACGATGCATTTCAGTATAAATTGAAATACAAATGGTATTCATGCATAATAAAAATTTGAGTGTTTTAATTTATATGTGATGCAATATTTTGTGTGAAAAATTCATGTAGAAGGAATTTAATTTTGACAGTTTAGATTCTTGTACATGTATTTTCATCTCACTCATGTAAAATTGTCAGTTCAGTTGTTTGCATATTTAAAAAAAAGGTTTAAAAAAATCTTTGGTTTTTAGACTCCTCTCCTTTTCTCTTTCTTGATGTTTTTGGGGAACAAGATGGATAATATGAATATGGATAATTTGATCGTTATTTAATAATAGGAAAATATTGGCGATGTTGTTAATTTCCATAAATAAGAAAGCTAACTAACTTTTCGAGAAATGCAATAGTGACGTGCATTAACTAGTCACGTGCCAAAGCTTTTAAATCAATTTTTGTCAAAAAATAGAATAAATTATCGTCACGATAATTAATATCACAACGTGAATTCTTTTTGAAACACTGCGAAAAATCAAGAATAAAAGCCCCAGCAAAACTAAAAACAATCGTATATAATACTATTTCTTGAGATAATTAAGCCCGGTGTAATTCAAACCTCCCGATCAGCGATGAGTTTGACGCGCAGCGGAAGGTCACGGCTCGACTCGGGCCCTGACATGCCGGCTGTTAGGGGTCTCGGGATCGGTAGCGCCTTGATGGGAAACTATCTCCCTCAACCAGCGGCCAAGCCTGATGTCAGTGCGTCGTCGGTTAATATTCGAGATACGAGCAGCAAGCTTGGCAGATCAACTTCGTCTGAGTCGGGTAGGAGGGTAGGCCTGCTGGCTGGACTAAGGGCACGTTGATCCTGACATGTGGCTGGCTTTAATTACTAATATATTAGCTTGCATCTTAATAATTTAGGGAGGACTTAGGACATTACACACAGCTTGCAGCTGACCTTAGCATCTCATAAACAATACCGTAATTTCTAGTATTTTTGAGGCCCACTCGTTCAATAGAGAGTTATTTCGTTTTTATATTTTCACAGAACAGATATGACGTAACGACTCAATCAGAGAGCTCAAATTGCATTGCAGGTCTGTAATTCACTCTTATTGGTCAGTTTTTGGAGGCGAGATTTTGGCGATCTATTGAACAACTGGGCCTAAAATTTGCTGGCCATGGTTGTTTGATCGAGTATTGGTACAACAGTTTTGCGCGTAGACACGACGGATGTCGCGCGACTGACACGGCGCTACTACGGCAGTGCGGACCCCAGCGAGAGCAGCGCGCGGTCTTTCGTCGTACTGGGCGCGGTGTTCCTCGGTGCTCTCATCGTTCTCTTTCTCGTCTATCTCAGCTTCCCCTCCCTCGATCCGTGAGCTTTCTGACTTTTTCCTCTCTTTTTCCGTCTCTAGTCAATGCTCAGAAATCTCTTTGTTTCCCTTGATATCTGTGAGTGTTTGGAGTGAGGCTTCTAGGCTGTTGCTGCTAAGAGTTCTCTATTTGGTTAATAGCTCTTGAATATTTTTTTCCTGTTGCAATTTTTATTTATTTCCTGGCTTTGTTAAGTTACCCTTCCCTTAGTACTCTGGGGCGTAAAGGTCCAGTCTTACTCGCTTCAGTGAGCTACTTAAGTAGTTTGAATCCTTGTTCTTTAGCGTGATACAGCTGTGTGAGGTTACATAATTATGGTAAAAGTGGGCCTATGTTTTGTATACTAATGTTGCCATAGCTTTCTAAGTTTAAGCCATAGTATGAAGCGGTTGTGGTTTATATGTTGTGTGGCAGTGAGGAGAAGCAGTACATCACTGTGCCGCGCAACATTGAGGATGCCAAGAATCTGGGCTCGGTACTGTCCAAGTACAAGGACATGTACTACCTGCAAGTACTCGCCGGCTACTTTGCGTCGTACATCTTGTATCCTTTGTTTCTGTCAACTAAGTTAATGCAGATTTTACATCTGTTTGAAGTTGCTTAGGTCAAGCGACTTAAGTCAAGCGACTTAAGTCAAGCGACTTAAGTCAAGCGACTTAAGTCAAGCGACTTAAGTCAAGC
>JAQIWG010007436.1:0-12328 GCA_034695025.1 Chamaedrilus cognettii
TGCCATAGAAGCTGAGATACACGCGTTTGACCTTAGCAGGTCGTCGCGTTTAGGTCAAACTTGGCCGACCCATATCTTGGACGCGACTTGACCCAAAAAAAAAAAAAAGTTTTTTTCCTTCATTTTTCACTAAACATATCAACTACAAAAAATTTGAACAAAATCGGAGATGGTCAAGTTTTGTGACCGAGTTGATTTGACATGGAATGCCCCTATAAGCTTGTATAGCTCAGTAGCATGGGATAAGGGGGGACATGGTGTAAAAAAGTGAAATTGAAAACTTTAGAAAGTTTCAAAATTTAAAGACAAAATCGAAGACCTTGGATTAAAATCATACATTTTGATTTCTATATTTTATACGACTCTTTCATTTTAACTTTAAATCTTGTACATTATGTGTGAATATTTTATTTTTTAAGCGAGACTGTATTCGTGCTCCAGTTTGTACATTTTCAGTCTGATAGAATTCACAATTTTATATGATGTTATCTCTCGATGAAATGTCTTAATTTTGGTTTAATGTATTTGATGCTTTGTTTGTATAATTAGTTGTTGAAAAATAAATGGGAATTAATTTAACGCAAAATGTTAAAGATTTAGTGTGTTCAGGTCTCCTGAACAACCGGTCGTCATGGCAACAGTTTCCCTCGGTAGCGTTTGTTGTCGTCGACAGCGAGTACTTTGTTGAGTTCTTTGGCAACCGAACGCTTGCCAACCGAACGGCAGCCTGCCAAAGGATGTTCAGGCATGAGCTACATTACTTTAAAAAAAAATTCGCTAGGCCTTGCTTGATGTCAGCCTGGGTGAACTGTGGATGAGCCATTTCCTGAATGGCGTCGCCGATATGGTTGTCAGCCTATGAAATGAACCGAAACTATTACTATTGTTGCTACCATATATATTAATAATTATTTTGTGCTTTGTTCACTCACAACTGTAGTGCAACATAGTATAGCTTCAAAAATGACAATATATACATATGCGTAGTATACTTTGCATAGTTGTTTGCCTGTTGTTTTGTATGATTTTGTTTTCGCTTGTTGTTTTGTATGATTTTGTTTTCGCTCATTGTTTTGTATGATTTTGTTTTCGCTTGCTGTTTTGTATGATTTTGATATGTGCTGTTCATGTATACATTGTATGAAACAATAAACTTTGAAAAAAAAACACAATTAGAGACCTGCCAATCAAGGTTGAAGATTAATTTTATATATTCATTCAATTTTCTGAGAATTCAATTATTCACAATGCCTGTTTGTTTTCATGATTTCTGTTCATAGTTGACAAGTATTCTTGACTACCCGTAAATGATTAATGTTACTTGATCCATGAATAAGATGTTAAATACTTGATTGTTGTTGCAGACGTATAGATGCGATAGCATGGGACGAGCGATGCAACACTCCGGGGAAGGAGGACTTTGTGCGAGGGGTGCCCTGCCCCCTTGGGGCCCTCTGTGCCGAGGAGGAGGGTGCCCCGGGGGCAGTGGTGGCGGGCACACAGTTCACATACCGTGTTGAGGACACCAATCAACCTAGGTACCGGACCGATAGTATAATAATAAACTGTTTAGTAAAATTTACCATTTATCAAGCTTTATTAATTTTTTAGCAGTAAATTGTGAAGTGCCAAATACTGTATGATGTATATCAATACATATAAATTCTGATCATATTTTAATTATTATTACTATATTTATTTTAATTTGATTATTATTATTTTTTTATTATCTGTTGAGAAGTATTCAGGAAGGATAAAACTTAAATCAGTAAATCTGCTTAGTGGAAAGCTTTTGTCATCATTCGCCTGAAGTTCATTTTACCTCAAGGTAGTTAGAAACAGTGAATGTATTGATTAACTTGAATCACTGGCCGGTTCATGATTTGAAGTTCTTCTCAATGTGGATTTTATAGGATTCCCTCTAATCTTTATGCCATGCTGCCTTAGTTGTATAAGCCACATTAATTTAGAGTGAGTTTAGATCTCAATTGATGCAGACCTCAGATCGACAATATTGGAGCATTGGCTTACATAAATTTTGGAAATTTAATTTTTTTACCCTAAAATTTTTGGCTGCACAGTGTTTCTGATCTGTAGCTGCACATGCAATTCACCTTATGCAGCAGTACATTCTGTATAAAACTGCTTATATATGCCCTCGGTTTAGCTACCGGTACTCGATGATTTCCCCATGTCACCTGCCCTGACAGGTACTGGTACGTCAGCATGGTGTCGTGCGCGCGCGACCCCTCCGCCAACGACTCGTGTGCGTGGACAAACACCAGCGGCGGTGGCGCGTCCTTTCCCCCCTCCTCCCCGCTTCATCGTTCTCCAACCTTCGTCGACTATGACATCTGGCTGGTTAACGGCGACCCGTCACGGGGTCACCTCAACCCCTTCGAGCATCAGTTCTCCTTCGAGCTGCACGACGTGTTTGAGCTGTACCTCACGTTCTTCATTCTCTACACGTTCCTGCTGCCCGTGCAGTTCTACGCGCTGTCAGTGCAGAGGCACCTGCTGCCGCTGCTGCTCACCGCGAGCATGTGTCTCGAGTACATAGGCGTCGTCTTCAACTTCATCCACGCGGCTAAGTTTGCGGTCGACGGGAGCGGCGTCGCGCTGCTTAAGGTCACAGGTCAGCGAACAATGCGAAGCAAGATATAGTAACGCTTGTATTAATATTTTTTATTCGCAAATATTGCGAATGAAATTTGTGTTTGATTTGCAAAAGAGGTCAAATTGACTCGCAAATTTGAATCCACTTAAATACAAGCCTGCGTAAAGTAGTTAGCAAGACTTGATGCACTGTAACTTGCACTCTGATATTGTTGCCGTTTATTGTACTTTATGATGTAAGGACATTCTTTATTGAGGAAGCTTAATTGCATCAGCAATGCGACAGCTGCATTTCTCTGAGGTTAGCTTTCCTTTAATTGTTGAAATAATTATTCATGCATGCAGCGATGGCGAAGGAGATCTCAATAATTCTGCATTAATTGTATATTAATTATTTGTGCGTTGTCCTATCAGTTGGCTAAGTCTACTCAATGTAGATTTAGAATTTATCCTATGTAACGCGATAGTGATCTTGATCTGCGTATGCAGCTGGCATGCTTGCTATTAATCTCAAATATAGTGCTCAGCCAGAGACCAAAGAAGAGGCTAATTGTTAAAAAAAAAAATTATCTAACCATTATTATTTTGGGATTTCACAACCTAAATTTAGTCTAACCATAGGTCTAACCTGAATTCTTCTGCTATCCTAAATCTGTAAATCCTAATTGTCATATTTTATTTGAGCGATTAAATATTTGTGTAAGTGACTCTCTGTTGGAACAGTAAAGTGTGCGCTGTGCTGCACACTTTAACTTTTACACTTTACAATTTTTTGTGTGTACAGGGGATCCAAGAGTATGTGCCACTATTATGGCTTATTATTATTCTAGTAATAGGTTACAATTCACGGTTCATGAAGCTCCGCTTACATTGAATCCAATAGAATTTTACTGTTATAACTTGTAACTGGTGCGGATTTGGCTTCAGAATGTCCTGTTCAGTTATGGGGCATTTAGACAAAGCAATCGAGCGCTAAATGCAGAATTTAGCATCAAATTGTGCCAATGGTAGGTGGAGCTTGAGTAATCGAATTGTGAATAGCTCTGCCAGCAATACGGGAACCTGCAGACACAGAAGAGGATTGTCTGCGACTCTATGAGAGTGTATCTGCAGCATAGATTTTTTATGTGTTTCTATTTTTCTCTGTGAAATTAAGCTAATTCCTGCTGACTTTCACAGCCATTGGTAACGTGATATGCACAAAATTCAGACATTTTATGCTTGCATTTAAAGGTAAACTATTACATTATTTGTGTGCCGGTTATCTGGAATGATAACTTAGTAATGTGTAAAGGTGTGAATTGCTTGCAGGGGACCTGATAGACATGGCGGCGCAGTGTCTCTTCATGCTGCTGCTGTTGCTCATCGTCAAGGGCTGGACCATCACGCGCGCGCGACTCTCCTGTCTCTCCAAACTCGTGCTGCTCACTGTCTGGCTCGCGTACACCGTCGCCAACATCGCCCTCTTCATTTGGAACCAGGTCAGGCTTGCTGGAACCTGGTTAGGGCTGCCCGAATCAGATTAAGGCTGCTGGAGCCTGGTTAGGCCGGATGGGACCAGATTAAGGCTGCTGGAGCCTGGTTAGGCCGGGTGGGACCAGATTAAGGCTGCTGGAGCCTGGTTAGGCGGGGTGGGACCAGATTAGAGCTGCGGGAGCCTGGTTAGGCCTGCTGAAACCAGATTAAGTCTGTCGAAATCTGATTCTGATTGATCTGATGGAACTATATTAGGTCTGCTAGAACCTGGTCCGAGCAGATGGAGATTATTTTTCACTGATTTCTCATGCACCCTACTTTTCAGATTTCTGGTTAGAATCACTGTGATGGCAGTAATATGGCACTTGTTTGTCTCGCTACCGCTTGTTATGATACTTAATGCCTGATGTTTCTGTTCCTTTGTGTCGAGGTGGAGGTGGATTTGATCTCCGATGTGGACGAGTGGCAGACCTGGCCGGGATGGATCATCCTCGGGTTCCGCCTCGTCATCATGTGCTGGTTCCTCTGGGAGCTCCGGGGCACCTTCCTCCTCGAACCGGGCCGCGCCAAGGTCAGGGGGTGAATGTTGGTAGAGAAATGCCTTTTGCTTGGAGTGCTTTATTTCTTTATCTCTTCTTCAATATAGAGTGAAAGAATTGTGTAAGATATTATGAATATATTTCTGTAATCTGGTTGCAAATCTGTCTGCATTGTGTGCACATAATGCGCAAGCTTAAATATAAACGCATTATTGCATACACGCTTAGCCTACATTTATTATATTTTTTCTAAGGTGTTTCGAATATTTGAATTAGTGTCATATGTTTGTGAGTGATACAATTCTTTTCATGCGACATGATGATTGTTCTCTGGTTTTTTGTAAATTAATCTGTAAAAGACAAGATAGTATGATGAAGTCAGCACTAACTGAACCCGTCGTGTTTTGGGTTAAGATACTGATACACATATAGGTTCATATTGTTATGCATGATCTTTCAAGCTTCAACAGTAATTACATTAGCAGTGTTCTCAACAAGCTGCTATAGCAGGCAATGTCAAGATGTGCGTGGAGAGAAAATATTTGTTGCCAGTATCTAATAAGTAACATTTTGGTCTATTTGACTCCGTCTCTGTCAATAATTGACGACTTAAGCTCTTTACAGCCTGACATAATGGTTCATTATTTCTGGATGTTAACAGACACACTACATTGTGTGTGTATGTTATGCTCAGGTCAAGTTCTATCTTCACTTTGGAGCCGGGTTCCTTGTCTGGTTTGTCTATCTGCCGCTGGTCGCTCTTATCTGCACCAAGGTGTCTGCCCTCTGGAGATACAAGACCATTCTCAGTCAGTCTGCGCATCTCTGTTCATTGTTTCTTTGTCTGCCTCTTTCTGTGTCTTATGTCTGTGTTGTTCTGCTTGTTTGTGTGCCTGTGTTCTCAGTTTTTGAAGATTTAATGCCACATACTCATCTGTTACGTGCGTACCTGAGTAATTGTGCCTTGTGTGCATCTGATGCTATATCTTTTTGATTGTCTGTCTGACTGTCTGTTTTTATCTGTGCGGTTTTGTCTTGTTCGTTGGCACGTTCGGTTTCTGGGAATGCAATCCCTCAGTAAGTTCTATCAGAAATATGTCGCCCTATTTCTCTGTACCCATCTATAGTAATCAATATTATAACTTAGTTTATTGTTCTATTATTATTATTCAAGGGAATCATATCGTATCTGTAAGTGAAAAAAAAAGAGATTAATTTAAATGCGTAATCCAATAAAAGACATCTTTTTAAAGCGCGCGGCTGGTGGTGCAGGTGTGGCGCACGCGGCAGACTTCCTGTCGCTGTGCGTCATGGTGCACCTGCTGTGGCCGGGCCGCAGCTACCTCGTCTTCAACCTGAAGCAGCTGCGCACAGACATCCAGATGGACGGCCTCGACAGTCTCACCGGTACACGCCGCGGCTCTCTTAGGCTTGACTACTGCAACCAGTGATACTGCTACGGATATTACTAGATTTAGGGATATTTGAGTGATTTAGGGATCTGATTTTAAACACAATCCCCAGATATCTAGGGATAATTTTAATAAAATGACGCATTTTACAACGGGAGCTGGAGGTATTTCTATGAACAAATACAATCTAGCGATATTCTTTGTCGAGATACGGTACCCAGAATCTGGGGATATTCCATTCTGGTCCAATGGCAGCACGGTAAATAATCCTTGGTTCAGATTTACGGTTTTTAGAGCTGTGGTCCGGTTAGGCTGGGTTATCGTTGGTGTTTGCTTTGGCCTGCTGCATAACGTTTGATGGCGTAAACAGATGATCTATTTATAGATGGCTATTTATAGTGCGGATGCTGGGCCTGCTCATGTAACACAATACATTTCTTGATCTTGTTGACGTGTGATTTGTTGTTTCCGGTTAGCCACGAGTGATTAGTGCAACTTTCTGAGAATTATGGTGACTGTCTCTTTTGCTACACTATTAAAACTTACTTCTCTCTATTAAAACTTAACTTGCTTCTCTTTAGCTTGTTATGTGGTCTTGTTTTTTGTTATTGTTTACACTTCATATATATTCTTGTTTTTGTTCTTGTTTAGGCTTATTCTTGTTACTTTTTCTTGTGTGCAGCCGCCACACTACTTGAGCTGTCCGACGACTCGGCAGATGATTATGAAGCCGACGATTCCGGTTGTCAAAAATCTATCGACCACCAGCGACTGGGAAGCAATGGGATCGTACGGAGTGCACACTACTAGGCGTTTGTGTGGAACATTGTTCTCACTCGGTCACTTTGCTCTTAGAATCATTCACTGCCGTCTCTCTTGCGTCTTTTAGGCGTTTGGGATTTTTAACCATTGTGTATTTTTGGTCGACATCATGAGATTGCAACATGCTTGTTTCACACAAGTTTAGCTTAATATCTTATATTCACTGTTTTTTCCTATTATCAAAGTTCTTATTATTTTGTAAGCTGAAAGGGGTGAATTGTTTTGTGTAGAATATATTATGTGCACAATGGTTCCAAAAAACTTTCACCTCACATTTTCCATTCACCGTTCATATTATGAGTATCTCAATGAGCAATCTCTTAAAACATCCCTTAAGAAATTGCTTTGCGGCGCATCCACCAAACGCATTATTATGCCTTGTAATGCTTCAATATGCTGAAATTTAATACAGATTATTTTATTTTATACCCTCTGCAGGCCGACGAATGAAGAATTGGCTTGCAGCCCAGGGCTTCCTGGGCGAGTCATATAAGGCGACTAAAGAAGGGGAAGCGGTTCTGTGCGGGCTCGCTTGCACGGAATCGGACTGTATATAGTCTTTGTGCTACACACTAAACTACAGAAAAAAATATATATACGTGTATAATTTTTTATAGGAGTTGCATGGTGATGTGTGAAAATTGAGAGAAGTTTTTTAGGGACCACAGTGTATATAGTTTTGATGCTACGTTACACCAAAATTATTATAGAATCTGGATTAATAACAAAAGTCGCTAAAGACTAAAAAAATGCGCACATAACTTATTTTGGGCCGCTCACAGACTTTTTAGCTTCAAGGAACATTGATAAAGAATCTGGATAATTTCATTGTAATTGTTTTGGGTGTTATTTTTTGTGTCCTTTAAAGGTGATTGAATGGGTTGAATGCAAATGGAATTTGTCTGAAGTAATGATCGTAGATATAGTTATTATACAGAGTATATTTCTAATCTAGCTTGAATGAGCCAAGTTTAATTTAGCGGCGTATTACGCCAAAATGATAGTGAGATGAAAATTGTATGCCAAATTTGAAGCCAGCGAAGCATTACGCGTAAAAGTCGACTATAGTGACATGGACCTACACGCTTTTTAATGATTGTTGCACTAGGCCCTTTTTAGACGGTGCAGGCTACTCCAGCAAGTCAGGGAACAAAGAATGGACTTGCAGCCCAGAGCTTCCCGGGCGAGTCTTATAAGGCGACTAAAGAAGGGGGAGCGGTTCTGTCCGGGCTCCCTTGCACAGAACCGGACTGTAATAGTCTTCGTAGCTACACACGGTCTTAAAACTTTCTAAAGAAAGGAAAGGAAAAAAAAGAAGGTACAGGCATAATGCTACGCATGCGTTATCAAGCTAAACTTAACCATGTCAATGAGAGATCCTTGCACTATTTGTTGAATCATTTTCAGAAGCTGTGTACTCCATTGTATGTGTGGAATTGATACCAAATCTATTTTGCCGTGTAGTGAATAAATTTCTGCAATTAATTCATTGATATAATAATACTTCTTCTCGTACGTTTGCTCCATTTGGCCGTCCATGTGTACTTTGTATGAATCTTTGCCTATAATTCTAGTTGCATTACGATGTAATGCGTCATTGTGACACGGCTATCGATTGAATATTAACGTACGATGTCGATGTAATGATATGCTATTGAGGGACTGCCGTCAGCCATTTTACCAGACTATTAACTATGCCGTGTAATGTACGGTAGTGGTTGATGTACATCATCGTTAAGACGCTGTAGTCGCCTAACTATTAACTGTGAAGTTGCTATCGTTATCGTTATGAGAGGGCCTTCGAATGTAGCCATACACTGTGTTTATTGGCCTATCTGTAAAAAGCATCCTGTCGGCGTAATTTAATAGCTGAGGTTTAGGCTGATGCAGTTGTGCAGGATATTTAGATCCGATTGAATGTATTAGTTGTGAAACGTTAATGCGAAATAAAAAATAATTGGGCATGAAAATGTATGGACTATGACGTAGATAGGAAAAGACGCAAGTGGAGAATGAGAGGAAGATCGGAAAAGGAATGAAAGAACTTGCTACGGAAGGATATGAAAGTTATAGAATTGAGATGGAAGATTTGAGTGACCTACTAAGCCTTAATAAAGCAGGCGGCATGTGTTCCTGGCTGCTAATGGCTGACCCATATATTTGTGGGAATACGGCCATAAAACGTGTGTGTGTGTTTGTGAAACATTCAAGGGGTATTCGCTGGCAGAATTTGTTGATGTAACATCGAGACACTATTACTTCTATGTCTTGTGATTATAGATTTTGAGCAGGATTTCTATTTAGATTAAGTAGTATCAATTTTGTTTCTAATACGCTGGTTCGTTTCTGTTATTTTGGTGATAAATGTGATGCTTGTATATATTGCTTACTTGATATTCCGTAACTCTTATTACAGGCCAGAGAGCACTTTTGTTAAGTTTGGAGAAAAGGAAAAGTGTTACCAGTCATTTGATACAAACAGGCATGAGCGCAACCACTGGGGGGGTCGGGGGGTGTCATGACCTCAACAACTTTTGGGATGACCTCTCCATTGTAAAGCGTTTTTCTATATCAAATTTGACCCTAAGCTGACCCCGACTTCCCAATTTTTAGAGTGGTTGCGCACCTGCAAAGAGGCAGAGGAGTTGAAACTATTTTACGAGACAAAAAAAATGCTCATTTCCAGAATCATCTATTATTTATCCAAATTTTTGCTATTTGTACTAGCATTGTAAATTTACTCGAGCAGTATTGTTACTGTACTTTGCTGCAGTATATATGTATATGGTTTTGAAAAGAGTGTGTACTGTTAACATGGCAAGAATGTATTTGCAAATTACAAAAAAAGCACCGAAAAATAAGCCAGTTCGTTGATCGATTCATCGTCGTGGCATGATTTTAACATTGATATTAAATAAAGACAAGTACGTTCCCGACATCTGAGTGGACTGTGGAGCGATACTATTGCGAGAAGGCGGAAACTAAATTTTTGCTAAGATTCTCTCTGATTTTAGTTCATAGCCGTGCGTAGTATCAAAGACTATTACAGTCCGGTTCGGTGCAGGGCGGCACGTACAGAACCGCTCTCCCTTCTATGGTCTCCTTTTTATGACTCTTTCGGAAGCTTTGCGAGCCAATTCTTTGTTCCCTGGCTTGCGAGGAGTTTGCTAGATTATGCTACTCAATTAAATCCATTTGGCAGAGCAGATCTTCTGAGCTAGTATTATGTGTTTGTGACGCAGATGCATTATTTTATGCGACTATGAAAAATTTGCAGTGCAAATTTCTTTGAATTTGACTAAATGCTATGGATAAAGAACTTGTCTATTGCTTTGTCGGCGTAAATTATCGCAAGTTTTGACGTACCGGGTTTCACGATGCAAAGGCCCGATTTAATTATTTGTTTTTGTCAACAATATACCTATTGTTTTTATAACCACGATATACGATGTAAATGACGTTAACTGATTTGATTGTTAACTTGTTACAATTATATTTGCTGGGGAATACATAGTGATGCCGTATTGTCGGCTATCTACATTTATTTCATTCTACTTGTGTTCTTTTTTTCTCTTAAAATTACTCTTGCTATCATGAAAGTATATAAAGGAGAATATGCATAAGTGATGGCTAGGGGATAATGATTATCAACTGAGCGAATGTAACGACTGTGCTATCAGTATGCAGCCTAGTAGGCTGACAATAGAAGTTATCAGTGGACCTAGTTCACTAGGCTACAGCAGCTGGCAGTATTCCCTTAGAAGGCTTAGATGTTAGTTACATATTGAGTAGGCATGTGATCAAGTCATGTACCAGAACTGTGCAAACTAGAACAAAAATGCACATAACTCGTGCCTTGAATAACGTCCTATAAATTACTTCCATAATAATTAGCTACACCGCTACAGTTACTGTCTACATGACATGATTGTACTTTAGAGAGCAGCTTTTAACAAGGAAATCATAACTTTTGTGCTGAACAGCCTGTGTACATAATAGTTGTCTACATACCGGCTTCTTAACAACAGCTAGGCCTACACTGAAGTAGCTACTTTACATTTCGCAGTAGTTTTGGTTGTATTTTATTTGACGCTCATTTAAGTTAACAGCAAAAAACGTTAAGCCAAGAATACTGCAGTTGGGCCTAGTCAAGTTGTTTACTGTTTGATGCCATCATGATGCTGCAACTGGCTTTGGTGGTTTGGGCGCTTCCATCCATTGCACGTGCGTGCGGAATTACTACACATCTGGAAGTTGGTGAGTGCAGCAACAGTGTTATTGTAGGTCAGTTAATATTCACGCAGCGACCTGAATAACTATTATTGTATTAACGGAACCTAAAGCATACTGTAGCCTACAGTACCTATAGCGAATAGCTGCACAAATATTATGTTATAAATTGACAAGAATATTATTATTTTGACGAAAAGAAATAAAAGTCCACATCGCGAAAGGTCTTTAATGTTGCGGCTCAAAATATCATCTTGTTGCTAACTTGCTGCTATTAGTAAACTGTTTTTTACTGAAGTAAATCGTGCTATTTTGATAGCATTGATGACTCTGGCTATCATTCAAAATCATATGCATCTGTTAAATGTCAATTAAAGTGAGGCCTAATTGTAGACGAATTTATTGTAAACAATCTGAATTCATCAAATTGATGATTTTAGTTGATAACATTCTGAGTCGCAAAATATTCCATCATCGCATGACGTCATTTTAGTTTGTTTACTTTTATAATGTATGCCTACATGCAATTAAACTAGAAACAAACTGTGAAATTCTTTGGATTAAATTAGAAACTTTTGGGGCAAAAGCGACCTATATAGGCGCTTTCTATCGACCTCATGAAAATGATTCAATATCACTTGACAATTTGAACATTTCTTTAAATCGTCTGAAAAACACAAATTAAAATATCTGTATAGCGGGCGATTTCAACTTACCTGGAATTGACTGGGACTTAGGGATTACAAAACTAAGCTCAAGATTTAAAACAACACGATTGCTTCTTGGACATTCTTACTGATCAAAATGTAATTCAAATGATCAATATACCTACAGGAGGTTCAAATATTTTAGACCTCTTTCTAACTAACAATCCATCGTTGGTTTTCAGTCAACAAAATTGACCTAGTCTTGGCGAATCAGATCATGATACTGTGCTAATTGAAGCTATGCTACGTCCCTCTGGCAATACGTAGACCCATGTATAATAAAACAAACTGAGATCTCTTCAAGAATCTTATAGACAAATTTAAAGAAACTTTTCAAAATTTAGATCATGAAACTATGTCTGTAAATGAAATGTGGTTACTTTTCAAGGAAAAAATCAATGCAGCAATTTGAAAAATTTGTCCCGCACAGGATCTTTGGCTCAAGAACGTTACTGTGGATTACAAAGTACATAATTCTGCTAATACACAGAAGGGATAAATTGCACATATAGCTAAAAAAAAGGAA
>JAQIWG010007437.1:0-12328 GCA_034695025.1 Chamaedrilus cognettii
GGGGAGAGGGAGGGGCAGACATAGGGTCGCAATGGATTGTATTTTAACTTATTTTCACGTCTGCCAATGGATTCTTAAGTATTTTAGTGTATTTTAGTGTATTTTAGTGTATTTTAATGTATTTTACTGTATTTAACTGTATTTTCATGTATTTTACTGTATATTTCAATTGTAATTATATTGGCAATTGATTATCTTTAAATTAATACACGATGTCATTAAATAGAGATGACGTCATAGATTTCGAGCATAATTATTTTTATCCATACTGAATTCAAATAAACGTCATTAACATAGTATTGGATTATTATGTAGATGTGATTAAATAGTTTGGTTAGTTTTAATTCGCAGTCGGTTTTGCTGCAGATCATGCCGACAGACCTGGCGGACAACCGCGCCAATGCGCGCTACGTGTACATCATCAGTGTGTACACGGGCAGCAGGCCCTTTTCAGGCACCTCCTCTGACGTCTACATGGCCCTCAAGGGTTGTTCTTTATTCTTTTTAAAGTAAAAAGCATGCGACGGTTAGGGTAAAATGGAGGGCGGGTGTCCACGGCTGCAAATGGACTACCTGTGCATAGGCGGGCAACGTGGCCATAAAACGTGTGCGTGTGTGTGTGTTTTTTATTTTTCAAGTTTATATATAGATCTTTTATTCGCATCAAAAGAAGCAGACAATATAATCGCAACAATAGAAATAATTAATATCATCAAGTATTACGCTGAATGTTCAAAAATTGTGGTCTATTGAGTTACTGTCAGACAATTACAGACTTGATGTTATACCAGTAGCAAACAATATAATTAAAATGTTAACCAGGCTGAGGCTCTATTAGCATCAGACCACAATGTTTGTGATGTAATGTGGGCCCACTTGAAGCCATTGGGGCAACAGCGTTTTTGACAACTGTGTTCTTATTCCTCTACAATCTCGCTTGCGTGACCCGCTATCTTACACACTGTATCCCACCCCTTCGTCCTGGGTTTCCACCAGTTATACATTGATGATTGCCCAAGGCTAAGGGAAGTCCTCGATGACGTCATTAAACTCCGAAATGGACTCTAAACCCAATTTTATTACTGTTAGGTGAGCGCGGGGTGAGCGCAGCGCACCGCCTCTTCGCGTACAAGTTCCGTGTGTTGCAGCGGGGAAACGTCGACACGTTCATTGTACGCACAGTGGTGGCGCTGGGACGCCTCCACTCTATCCGCTTCTGGCACCACAACTGCGGCCCCTCCCCCGACTGGTGGGTCCCCAGTGACGCTCTCGGACGCTGGACGCTGAACTGGACCATTAGTGTTATTAAGATTGTAGTAGTAGTGCGGTCAGTAGCCCAGCTGGAAGCAAAGAAATGATAAAAATACTAGAACGGCCGCTTCTCGTGCTGGTCAAAAAGGAACTTCAATAAGATCTCTTCGACTGATACCAGACAAAAGAAAAATGATAAAAGAAAATGGGTTTGCAGCCCATAGCTCCCTAGGGTTAGTCGTAAGAGGCGAATAAAGAGGGGAAGTGGTTCCTACTTCAACTGCGTTCAGGTACTTGAGTCAAGTACTACTTCAACTGTGTCCAGGTACTTGTGTCAAATGCTACTTTCATTTTGTCCAGGCATTCGAGTCAAGTACTTGAATAATGTCCATGTACTTGAGTCACATACTGCTTTAGCTGTGTTTAGGTACTTGAGTCAAGTACTTTCCTTAACTGTGTCCAGGTACTTGAGTCAAATACCACTTCAACTGTTTTTATATACTAGAGTCAAATACTACTTCAACTGTTTTTATGTACTAGAGTCAAATACTACTTCAACTGCGTCCAGGTACTTAAGTCGCGTGTGTCCAGGTACTTGAGTCGCGTGGTGATCATAGACCCGCAGGTGCGCGTCAAGTACTACTTCAACTGTCGGCGCTGGCTCGCGCTCGACGTCCCGACCAACACGACCGACGAGACGTTCTACGTGACGGCCAACCCCAGTGGGGTGCTGCCCGTCAACAGCCTCTTCCTCAGCAGCAGCCTCGGGTAAGGATGCATCCCCTCTTATCTTTCATATAGAACCGCGCCGGGGTAAGGGAACTAACCTCTTTTCACTCGCCGTCATTGCTGACGCTGTAGCGCTCTCGCGGCATCTTTTACAATCTTCCTCTACCCCTCCCTGTCCTCACTATTCTCAAGATGGCACCCCCTCCAAGCCAGGGAACAAAGAATTGGGTTGCAGCCCAGAGCTCCCCGCACGAGTTGTAAAAGGCGAATAAAGAAGGGGCAGTTGTCGTGTGGCGGACGGCAGCCTCTTACACAGAAGCGGACCGTATTAGTTTTTGTTACTACACACAATTACAGAATGCAGATTAGTAAACTACAAATCTCCCCCATCCTGCAAGGCAAAATACGCCCTGCGTTGCTGGGCAGGGGCCTGCACGACGGCTGCCTGTGGGTGTCGATGCTCTCGCGCCCCCCCCTCAGCACCTTCACGCGCGTGCAGCGGGTCGCCTGCTGTCTCGTTCTTGTCCTTGGATACCTCCTCGCTAACGTGCTCTTCTACACGCTCATGGAGCCGGAAGTCGAACAGGAGGTACTTAAGTAAGAGTACTTACTGCTAATAATAATAACAAAATATTGGGCTTATAGTCTGCTTTGGTGTGGGGACCCCCCCGCCCCCCCCCATCCCACCATCAGACAGAAAGGCTGTCCGGCCTGGTCTGACCTTTGGCTAGACCCACGGGACGCCTTTGACTGGGTGTGAAACCGATTAAATTTGTAGACTATATGAAACAATTAAAATCACAGAGGAGACAGGCTTGATGTTAGCGTGTCTCTTGATTTAAATACATACTAACATTTAAATTGTAATATTAAACTACATTTAACTTAAAATAGAAATTCCCTAGAGAATAAAACAGACGTGTTCATTGTGTTGCAGACGTTTGAAGGAGGTAAGATCTGCGGCGCCAACCCCCAGTCGATGGCGCAGTTCTTTGGGGGCGCACGAGGAGGAGTCTTTGCGCCCTTTGCCATCACCGGGCGTGAAGCAATCATCGGTGAACTTCCTTCCTTTCCTCATTCCTACATTCAGAATTCACTCCAGTTTAGCCTACATGTATATATGAACTTGCCAGCAATCTACAGAATCATATAGAGCTTGTGAAATATAGAGAGTGTCATATAGAGAGTGATGACTTAGTTTATTTTTATTTTCTGATGTCGAGTAATTAGTCAGTTTAGGTATTTGTCATCTTAATTTATGTTTGCAAAATTTATGTTTGCATAATTTATGTTTGCATAATTTATGTTTGCATAATTTTTGTTTGAATTGTTTGCACTTGAATTCGTTGACTGAAGCTAATCTTTTTGATTTTTACTCTCTTCGTAGCTAAATTTTCTTAACTGTGCAAAGTATTGATCTAATGTCTTATATTATTACTGTTACTATAGAAATTGATGTTTGCCATAATCACGCAGCCGCGCAGTTCTGTCCTAGTGACTGATCTGCGCGACTACCACGGAGAATAAATTTATCCTTTGATTGCCCTCTATATTGTTATACTATTATTGCTTCATGACTTCATTGCTTTATGATGATTGTGCATTCATCTCAATTCCTATGATGAACTGCTTCTTCTTCTTCCCCTGCGAGTTTAAAGACCGTGTAGTAACGAAGACTATTCCGGTTCTGTGTTTCGGCCTCGGCTTTACCAAGCACAGAACCGCTCCCCCTTCTTAAGTCGCCTTTTACGACTCATCTGGTAAGCTCTGGGCTGCAGGTCAATTCGTTGTTCCCCGACCTGCAGGGGTGATAATGAACTGCTGCTGCTCAAACAATTAAAGTGTAAGAAAAAGGAAATGAAGGTGTTTACTGTTCATTTCTGTTGCAGGGCTGGAGAGCGCAGCGGCCGCCATTCCCATTCCCCTCCTGCTTGCAATATTCTTCCGCAGCATCGGTCGCAAGTCGAAGGAAGAGAGCGTTGTCATCGACTGGGTGAACGTGCCTCCGCCGACGGATAAACAAAAGCGCCGCGGCAACAATTCAAATAGCAACAACCGGAATGACGCGAGAAAAGGCGCAAAAATAGGCTCGGAAAAAGACGCGAAAAAAGACGCGAAAGAAGAAGACACGAAAACAGATGCGAAAAAAGACGGGGAAAAAGATGGGACCAAGAACGAGACCCAGAACAACGCTCTGCCGAGTAATTTGTTAAATAATGCGGGAGAAGCCCCCAAGGACCCCGATGCTGCACTGGATGCAGATGACGAACCTTCCCCCGATGAACGACCATTGGCTGCGAAGTCAGCAGCGGACATCAGTCGTCTCACTCCGACGGCCGGTGAGCATGTTTGGAGACCGTTCTTCTTCTTCTTGTTTTGTGTTGTTTAGGACGAGCTTTGACTGTTGGCGTTCATGTTTTTGTAAATAATTTAAAGTTAATTAGTTGATTTAATTATTTTGCAAATATTTTGACATCGTCATTGTTGTAGTTGTTGGTCTGGTTATATGCACTGAACTATCAACTTTGAAATCAATGCCAAATGTATGGAAACAAGTTTTAGATGTTCATCGCTTGCAGACTGTGCAAAAGGTAATGCAGGGTTCTAAAATGAGTTCACCGAGAACAGAATCAAAGTGAGTTCAGCGACGACACAGTCAAAGTGAGTTCAGCGAGGACAGAATCAAAGTGAGTTCAGCGACGACACAGTCAAAGTGAGTTCAGCGAGGACAGAATCAAAGTGAGTTCAGCGAGGACAGAATCAAAGTGAGTTCAGCGAGGACAGAATCAAAGTGAGTTCAGCGAGGACAGAATCAAAGTGAGTTTAGTGAGGACAGAGCCCGTCACGTAGAGCAAGAGGGCAGAAGCTGACTTGATTTTGATTTTCAGAAGAATACATTTGGAAATGCACGATTTGAAGAATTTTTTTTTAGAACAGCGCGTTTAAATAAGTCCCCCTTCTCCTTTAAATCCAGGCCAAAAGCCAATTTCTTCAAATCCGCTTTCTGTATGTAGTCTGCTGCGCTTCTCCCGCACCCACGATTCAAGCAAATTATGTTTTTTTCATCTCCGTTTGTCATGACATATTTTTGATGCGTTACAAGTGCAATATACTAACATACATAAATACCCCTGATGTTCTATCATTCAGCGCCCGGCGCCCCAGGCCGCGCTTCCTCCGGCGCCCACCCCGGGGGGAAGAAGCCAGAGGGACCAGTCGAGTTTGGGTCGATGCTGAGCATCTACTCCGCGCGCACGGTGGCTAACACGATGCGGGAGAGGGAGAGAGAGGCGGCGGGGGGCGGTCGGGCCGGGGCGTCCAGGGGCGCCGTCTTTAGATCAAAGTCCCCGGCTACACCCCCGGATGAAGGGGGCAGCGAACCAGAATGTAAGGGGAAAGTGGTCATTGGTTTATTGGCTCATGTAGCTGTCATTCACAAATGCAAAGTGCAATATAGACTAAAAGTTAATTTAGCAGTTATTTGCAGCGAACCGGGAGGCAAGGAAAAGGAAATGGTGTATTCGTTTATTGTCAACGCTATGGATATGTCTCTGTCATTTGCAAATGCAAAGTATAATGTATCGACTAATGGTATTTATTAAATATCGGTTTAGTCTGGTTTCCGAATCAAGCCCAAATGAAGACTCAGATTTCCTAGGTGAAGACCAGGGTGGGAAAACACTGTCTAATAGATTAATGTTAGACCACACTTCAAAATTGAACACTTTAAGATTGATTCTTTTTTTATTTGATGCACGGTATGGTATATAAGCACATGCAGCTTGATTTTCTAAACAATGTCTCAGATTAGGAACTGACATTTATTTAAATTCTAATATTATTACAATTTATCGTTTACAAACTATCGCTTGTGATGAAATAAAGATAAAAAACAGCTAAAACCTACTTTACGTAATCTGTCCTATTTTATCTGTTAATGTCCATGTTTTCACACACGTTTACACGTTTTCGCCCGGCCTGATAAGGACTGCATGGAGCGGTTTTTATGGCCGGACTCTTCCGAGCCAAATATTATTATTATTATTATTATTATTGCTAATCCGTATTTGGCTGCGTTCAGTTGCCGTGTCTGACGACAACCTCTCTGACGACCAATCAGAGGACTTCTACTCGACGTTCGGTAGTGACACGCACCTGTCGACCGGCGCCAACTGGCGCCTGGTCATCCTCGCCTGGCTGCTCTGTCTCGGCTGCATGAGCGCGAGTGCGTACTACACACTGCACTACTCCATGGCGCTTAGCTACGGCATGTCGCTGTCCTGGATGAAATCTATTATCGTCAGGTTTTCTGCAATGTTTTTTGAATCACTTTTAAAATCATCTTTTGCTTTACAAAGGTGTCTAAGTTTGTCAGCCCTGGAAATAATCATCCATTAGGGTGGAGTGTAGTAGAGAAGTTGAAGTGAAGTTCTGCTTTTCTACGGATGCCGTGGCTTTTCTTTAGGGAAGTACCCCCTGCACACCTGGGAATATTGAATTGGGTCCAGAGCTCCGAAGGAGAGTCATTAAAGGCGACTAAACGAGGGGCATATTTCTATGCTTGCTTTCTTGCAGAGAACCGGACTGTAGCAGTGTTCGGTAGTACACACGATCCTTAATTAAACTACGAAACATTAGAGTATGTGACTGGAAGGCATTTTGCAAAATATCCATCATTACTATGCCAATATGAATGTTTGATAGGTTTTTTCTTTTTCTCCAGCGCCATAACTGTTCCTTGTGGCAATGTGAATGGTAGCAATTTTATACTAAGAATATTGTCCATTCCGCCCTGATCTCCATCAGTGTCTTGATGTGGGACAGTTTCGCGTGATACATTATTATTATAATTAGTAAAAGAAATTATTATTAGGTGAGGAATGCGGCCAGAAAGCGCTTGTGCGTATATGTACGTGTGGCATTTTGCACAATATCCATCAATAGTTAACTAATATAAATAGTCCATTATATGCTTTTTTCTTTTTGTCTGGTTCCTTGTGACAATATGACTAGATTGCAATTTTGTACAATAGATTATGATCTGTTCCGCCTTCGTCTTCATCAGTGTGTTGGCCTGGGACAGTATTGCGGCGGGCCTGGTGCTGGAGCAGCCTATGAAGCTGCTCATCATCGCGCTGTTCTTTGTCTGCATCAAGAAGAAACCAAAGGAGCATCTGGTCACTAGGACGGACATGACAGCCAATCAGAGCGTCATCGGTGAGCCGCTGATACAGTTTTTTTTGGGTTTTATTTTTTGCTGAAATGACTGCTGACTCCCTTAATATTTTATCTTTCTTACTACAATATTAATGTGTGAAATTTCTTTTTAAAATTATATGTGACATATTGTTAGACTTACAATAGAAAATCAGTCAAGAAAAATTACAGAATACCTAAATTAAAATACTAGTACTATAGAGTCTGTTAAGGATGATAGAGAAGGGCCTGTAAGGCATGGTTTCATAGTTTGTCTTAACCACACCATCGCAGCGCCTCGCTGTGATGTAGTGGTCAATGAATTGCTAGTGGATGACTCGTTAATTGACTTGTTTCTGGATTAATTTACCTAATGTTTCAGCGCAATGCTGGGCCCCCCCTGTAGTGGTAGGCGGGCGTGCGAGAGAGTTGCACGGGGATCTCAACTTAATTAAACGGCTAAAAGGTTAGTGAAAGGCAGTTGACGGTCTTAGGTACATGTACAGAAGACACAGTGTAACAAGCGACTCGTTAAGATAACGATTCATAACGCACAGAGCTGGAGAGGGCCACGATGGAGCTGAGTCTGGCGATCCAAGCCATGCGCAATCATCCTCACTACAAGCCGCCTTCGCGCTCCTACCTCCGCGTTGCGCGCGCCGTGCAGGCTTGGATGATACTGATCTTTTGTTATATGTATGATTAAACAGCACGGATAAGATTCACACACGCACATGTACGCGCGTTTCGTGGCTGCATGCGCGGCTTGTGCAGTGACCGTGTTTTAAGGGACGAAAGTGCCGCATGGTAGGCTTAAGGCTTAGCACTATTGCAAATTGAAAGTTTCAAGCTCTACGTTAATTCCATAGGGTAAGAAAATTAGGCTGAATGCTCAATCGGGCATAAAAGACCAAACTATTAGAGGCCTAAAGGGGCCAAGGGGCCCAAGATCTATGATCAGTAATTAAATGAAATTCTGGAGCCTCAATCTGGAAGCGATCTAATGATAATCTTAGTCCTAAGATTGTCTTCAGAGAATCTTAGGAAAATCTTAACTTTTTATTGGAAACTCGCTCAGTCGCGCGCGAACCGAATGATGACGTCACGGCGGTCGACGATTGGATTTTATTTGTTTTAAATTTCAGTTGGGATAAGATGTCAGAAAATCTTAAGAAATGTACATAAATGAGGCCCCTGATTATTATTAAGGCCTAAGTGTTGTGCGTCAGTTGTTTGCGCATTGCTGCGAGCTATTTCGTCTAGCGTGGCGTTTTTTAATGTTCCTGTTACCAACTGGAATGCGTGTGTTTTTTTTTTTGGTGAAGCAAATGACTCTAAAGAGATTCATTCTGTGTGTGTAGGAGTGGGAGCAGAAGTTGAGGCATCTGTTACGCGAGTCGTTCTTCTACGTCCTCTATCTCGGCATTGTGCTTGTCGTGGTCGTGTACCGCTGCAGCCAGGACACGTTCTGGCTCAACAACTCCTTTAATCGCATCCTCTTCGACGGCGCCTACAGCCAGGTTTGTGTAGTACCTCATTGGTTTTGGTGATTATAGTGAATAAAAAAAAGATGAAAAATGCTTCAAAATAGCGCCATGCCAGACAGACTCGTCGAGGCTCGCAGCGCGTCGAGGAGGAGGCTGGAGTGTATGCTTTGCTAAGCAAAGTCTCAAAGTCTGTCTCAAAGTCGCAGTCGCAAAGTCACAAAGTGAATTTTAACTAAAATATTCGACTAGGGGTTAAAAACTACAGATTGACGATTAGACCTAGCATTGCATGTATTTCCCACGCTATTTATCGTTGTCATGTGACCTGTACAGATGATCGTGCAGAAGAATTTTTGGAATTGGACGAAAGGGCCGCTGGTCGATGCCCTTTATTCGAACGCCTCTCGGGGAGGGAGGTGGGTCGACCCGACGAGGGAGGGGGTCAACAGATCCGGTCTGGCAGGGCTGATGGGCAACGAAGTGTCGCAGCGCATCGCCGTGCCTTTTATCACGCGTACGAGAGTAGGGGAGGGTGAGCGAAAAGTGTCTCAACTTTCTAACGAGTAGGGGAGGGTGAGTGAAAAGTGTTCAATTGTTTGGCAAATAGTGGAGGAAGAGCAAAATGTGTTCAACTTTTTAGCGAGTTGGGGAGGGTGAGCGAAAAGTGTCCAAATTTTAGTAAGTGGGGATGATCAATGAACGGTGTCCAAAGTTATAACGAGTAGGGGAGGATGAGACAAAAGTGTTCAACTTTTGAATGAGTAGGGGAGGGTGAGCGAAAAGTGTCCAACTTCTTAACGAGTACGAGAGTATGGCGTTCATGGTTATTTATTATTCTGGTTGATAAGGTTGGCAGCAGGAAGGGCATCTGCCATCTGGTCATAAAAATTCAGCTCAAATATAAGCCGTTAACCTGTGTAATCACGAAAATGGTGTCACAGCTCTGTCTGTTAGGCATTAGAATGGATGATTGATAGTATCTTTACTCAACTTCACTGCTGCACTCCACCCTAATGGATGATTATTTTCAGGGCTGATGAATTTAAATGACGTTTGCCAAGGATACACGAAGTGACTCAAATCTTCGTCGCGGCCGGGATTTGAACCGACGCGCTGTCGAGTCCGTAATCAGAGCTCCGCGACTTACACAACTTGGCCAACAGCAACTCGGACAACGCCAGCCAAATAAATAATTATCTGGCATGGGATTAGCAGCCAGCGACACTTGTGTGTTTAACAGCCTTGCTGAAGGGCCTGTGACGCCTGGTGTCCTACATTGTCGCTTGTGGTGTTATATGGCGTTTTAGCTAATCAGTCACTGCTGTCAGAGTTATTAAAAATGATGTCAAATGAGGAACTTATCAGGCACACTAAGACGCTAGTTAAAGATTTAAATATCAATCTATGTATGTAATTTACATCACGTCACGCGTTAAAATTAAAACATTATAAATTTCGTCAAACCCTCATCTATATACATCTCATCGCAAATTAATATATAAAAGTACTATAAAAATTGGTACAATTTAAAAACAGGTTTCAAATGCTATTAAAAATCCTTTTTATCCTGTTTACAATGCATTACATGTATTTTACAATGTATTGTGGTATTATAGTACTTACTATATTGCCGGTAAAGGATTTGTTGCACAGACACGAATCTCGATGAATACGACCCGCTGGCGCAGGACGCGCAGCCTCTCGGGCGGACACGCCGCGAGGCCCTCCTCAACCTCGGGCTTCTCCAGATGTCGGGGTGGCTCGACGAAAAGGTGACCGAAGTGACGGTCACGGCTATGGGGTACACGGCTGAGGTCGACATGCTCACACACATTGTCCTCGTTGTGAGGTTCTTCCCTGTTCGCGCCTGTCTTCCCCTACAGGGAACCGTCTACTCCGTACCGCTATACAGGTCTGCGACGCAGGGAATTAACGTCTTATCTGCCAAAAAATCGCATTGAATGCGGTTTTTTGGAGAATTTAAGGATTGTTGAAAGTTAATGGCAACAATGGTTTTGGGAATTTGTTGTCTTTGGGATCTAAGAGTTGAAGCAACAATGGTTTTGGGGAGTTTAAGCGATTGTTAGGAGTTGAGATTGGGGGTAGCAACAAGGAGTTTTTCAGTCCGGTTTTGTGCCATGCGGTCAAGAAAAGAATCGCTCCCCCTACTTTAGTAACTTTTTATGACTCGCTCGCGGAGCTTTGGGCCGCAGACCTATTCTCATCAGTTTTTTTTCCAGTTTGCTGGCTGTTAGGTCTGTCTATACGTGTAGGCATAATAGAGCAGTTGCAGTGCGCACGATGGTCGGCGCGGGATTATAGGCTAGAACTCATGTTCTGCGTTTAAGTCAGTAGATTACTGACTGCGGACTGCGTAGTTGCGTAGTGATCGTTCTAGTAGAGGTTGTCACCTGGGCTAGCTTAATGAAGCATAGACTCCAGCCGAAACGAACCTGTTACGCCTACAGTCTTGTGCATGGATCGTAGTATTGACTGCTAGCAGTTATCACAAAAAACCTTACCTGAAACCGTGCTAATCAACGATGCTTTAAAGCAAACGAGCATCTTATGAACGTTACATGGTGTCAGCAGTGGGGCTTCTTGGAATTTATTTACCACGCTTACCCCGCCGTAAAAAAGAAGCATAACACGAGAATCGACGAGCAGAGTTTTATTCCAGCTTCCCCAGTTACCTGCCGCGGTCCGTAGAGGAGTACGTCATTCTGTGCATGTTTTTCTACGCCGGTCTCTTCATCCTCGTATCCTCAACGTACTTCATCGGGCGATTCTGCCGCAAGGGCACGCAGCCGTACTCCCTCAACGCGTGGAACCGCCTCGATGCTCTCATCTTCTTCACCGGCATCGCCGCTCTCTTCGCCTACGGTGCCTACAGGTTCGAGGCTTTCTTCGCGCTTAGGGATTTGCTAGCTGCCGGGCATCGTACGGGAAGCGGGGCGAACGAGGGGAACGAGGCGAGTAATGCTAAGAAGGACATTGGAAGGATCGAGGTGTTCAATTACGACGGTATCTGGATGCTGGAGACATTCGTTGCTGCCGTCGACGGGTTACTCGGGTTTCTGGCTGCGCAGCTGGCTTTGAGGTTCGATTTAATCTCTTTCTTACGACTCTGCATAGAGTATGCCATTCCACGAAATGCCTTACTTACCAAAACCTGATCCACCTGATCTACTTGACTTTAACCAAATTTGCGCAGTTATGCACTAATACAGATGTGTTGCAATTATAAAAATGATTTATTGTATTCAATTAAAGAAGTGAATTAATAATGCTTACAATTTGCTAAACTTAGTGTAATTAAAAGCCATAATTTTTTTCAAGATTGCACAAGATGTATTCATTTAGGTCACATAATATTGGTCTCTGCTAAATCTCTTGCTTAAGGTAATATATAATCTTAAACTGCACTAAATATTATTCTGTTTAGATGGCTAGGATCATGTGCTGTCTTTAGCGTAGCGGTACCATATTTTATTAAACGTGAAACTGCGACGATTTATATTCAGAAGTGTTGCATTTAAGCTCTATGATCTCATAGTTTGTGGGGCACCTGTGCGATCCGGTATGCTTAGTACATACATATAAGATGACTCCTTCAATCCCGTGTCCAACTCACGAGCCATGGGGGGGGGGGGGGGGGGTTGCTG
>JAQIWG010007438.1:0-12327 GCA_034695025.1 Chamaedrilus cognettii
CCCCCCCCCGCTCGATGTAGATTAAGTTTTTTTAAACTAGACCTCCCACTTTTTCCTTTCCACTTCTTCCTGTGTCCCATCTTAGCCCCCCCAAAAAAATCCTGGCGCCGCCCCAAGAACGTTGGATATGAGAGCATCCCCCACCAGCATGCAAAGATTTTCTTTTTCTTTTTTCTCAAACAGTACAGCAGTATCAGACGAACAATAGTTGACTTTATACATGAAGTAATAAGGGTAGGCTGAGAGGGATCCGAGTTCCCTGAGGCAGCCGGAGACAGGTGTCCACAGCTACTAGACTGCCCTTATTGTGGCACAATTTACCCGCGTAGTTGTGTGTTACGCAAACAACAAAAAATAAATATAACCGAGAAAAAGAAGCGTGGCATACCACAGAAGCAAACTAGAAAATGTCATAATAACACGTCTAACTATAATCAAGACAGAGTGCAAGATGATGCAAAAAAATACTAATTTTTGCCAAAAAACAAAAAATCAAGGTCTAAATTAAACGCTCTACATGAAAAATCATATAGGGTTTGTACTAGTGTAAAAACCTACAAAAAAAATCCATCAAAGCAGAGGCTGACCGCATCTTGAACATGGATTGGGATAGAATCCCATAATTTAGGTCCAGTAATGTTAACACTGGTCTCACGAATAACCGTGCGACACCCTTCAAAATTGAAATATTATTTTTTGAGTATCGTGTGAACGCCTGTTAACATTATTTTAAATGTCAAAGTTAGGAAGTTCCAATAAGCAAAATTAAGGTAAGATAAGAATCATCCACCCCCACCAGCACGTTAAGTCTAATTTATCGAAGTAAAAGTTGTTCTGTGAAGACAAACTTATAATACTACCCTCCTCCCCTCCCCCCCCCCAGTACCGCGTTCACGATTTGTGGATTGGACTTTTGGACAGAAATAGTCTCGGCTCGGGCGAGTAATCCCCCACCACCAACAATTTATGCAACCGCCCCTGACTGTTTACTCAAGTCAACCCCACCTGCGGCATAGGCTCGGAGGGCACGACGGTCTGCAAGGGCTGTGTGTGCGAGTACTTGCGCCCCACGGCGCTTGACTGCGCCGACTCGCTACACACACTCAGACGACCGACGGACGCCGTCGAGTACGAGTGACTTCGATAACTCCTACTCGACACCGACTCCACATAGCTCCAGTTGTCCCAGCCGAGGGAGGGTCGCCCCGGGCCGCTCGCGCGGGGGTTGAGGGAGCAGAGCCCGGCCCCGCCGGACGTCGGGGAGAGGCTGAACTTTGTGAGGTGGACCGAGAGGATGCGCCGAAGGGTAAGGACGTCGTTGTCACGGATCGACTGCTCGAGCTGGTCCGCCTCGGCAGAGAGGTCGAATATAGAGGATGTCGTGCTGCTCACGCTGCGTCTGCAAAACGGATAATATGTTTGTAGGCTATATACACCGTGTTCCAATGAAAACGGGAACACTCGAAACGTTATCATAACTTGGTCAAAATTTCTGAGATTTGTCTGCAACTTTATACACAGCAACTGTGTACCATATCTACACCAATTTGGAAATCGGTGTAGAGAAATTCGACTAGCTTTTGCAAAATTATGGCCGTTTCAAAAAAGATACCAAAAAAATAAAGTTTCCAACATCATGTTGCTGCGTGTTGTGTGCCTATACAGTCAAGTGACAAACAAGCAGGCCAGAAATTTAGTCACAGCTGATGTTCAGAGTGTCTTTTTTTGTTCGGTACACATTACTGAAGACATGGTTCTATCCGTGTGACCCTCAGATATCGAGTGTAGAGTTTACATCTCTACTGGAGGAACGTGTTCATCATTCAGGCCTGCGTGACGTTAATAACACAACGACTCATCTGCTTGAAAAGTGGCAGCAGTTCTATCACAAAATCACAGATCAAACAATCAAATAGCGGGGTCCCCATCTTCTGTCATGTGTACGCGAACAAGGAAGACACTATGAACATCATCTGTGACTGAATTTCTGGCCTGCTTGTTTGTAACTTGACAGTAGGCACACAACACGCAGCAACATGCTGTTGGAAATTTTCGGTACCTTTTTTAAAAGGGCCATAATTTTGTCAAAACTAGTCTAAATTCTCTATAAATTTCTAAATTGGTGTAGATATAGCTACAGTTATTGTGAGTAAAATTTCAGACCAATTGAATTTTTGACCGAGTTATGACAAGTTGAAAGTGTTCGCGTTTTCATCGGAACACGGTGTATGTATGTATATAATACTGCACTTGAAACGAACCAAGAATCTGTCATGCAAACGGTGATGGAAAAAAAATAATTTGCTCGAATCGCTGGTGCAAATCAATAATTGCAATAATAATAATAATTGACGAAATTACGTCATAATAATAACTGATGTAATAAAAACATAATAATAAAAGACACTAATTGTGTAATAACAGTAAGTTACATTAGCACATAGCATATTTCTAGGGCTTTGGCTACCAGGGGCATATTTCTGGCTAGCAGGGGCCTACGTCTCAAAATATATTAGGCAAATTTTAGTCCTAAGAATTTCTTAAGAAAATCTTAGACAAATTTTAGCGTTTGTTATTTTAAACTCCGAACCGCCACGGCGCCAGGCTCAATAAACCAGACGATGACGTCATAGCGATCGGCGGCTGGATTCAATTTTTTTCAAACCTAATTTAGGATTAAGTTTAAGCTTAAAGTTAGGGAAGCTCTGAGAAACAGGCCGGCAGGCCGGCAGGCCCAGATCTCCGCTGCCACATGATGTCACTTAACGTCATCCCTTCCACTGCAAGAAGTGCACATAAGTAGTTTTAGGTCTACTTTGACTATCCAGCCAGTAAACTGCAGCCATTAGTTGGTTTGATCTGTTGCACCAGCATAGCTGGTGCCGGCTATACATAATGTCCGTACTATTAATAATATTGTACTGGCCCATAATTATATAATTAATAATTGCCTACTATAGTATTTGCAATAAAACTTACAACCGCGCAAGCAGTGAGGGTACCTTAGCCCAGTTCCCTCAGCCCAGAAGGCCCAGGTGTGTCCGATCCTAGTGACTGCATGATCTCCCTAACTACCACGGGAAATAAATCTCACCCTTTGCTTGCTCCTATTGCTTCATGACATTGTGCTTCATTCATTTCAATGCTTATAATGAACTGCTGTTGTTGAAGCAAGAAAGATAAAAAAAAACCCAAGGCCCACGTGCATCCCCCTCTCCCACCTGGAGGTTTCGCCGCCCCCGCCGGTCCCCCCGCCGTGCCCCAGCGCCCCCGGCACGGACAGGCAGGACTGGGAGGACGAGGAGCAGGGGGTCGCCTCGGGGAGGGCCAGGAGCCGCTGGTCCACCCTCTCGCCCCCGTCCGGAGGGGAAGCCTCGGCCGTGATGATGACCGGGGAGGGCTGGGCGGCCATCTTATCAACGTTCAACAGCTCCTGAAAGCAGGCTGCAGCGGTAACCGAACTTTTCGTCTACCATTTGTTATTAGGGTTCTATAGTTACGGTTTGGGATTCGTTATGGTTCGTCCAGGATTAGTGTAAAACATGAAATTTTCGCGTTCATGTAATTTTGGCTAATTTTGCGAATCGGAAAAACTTGCAAGATTACACTCGCGAAAATAGCGCTACATAGGCCTAAGCTTAGCAGTAAGTGCAACAAAATTTTGAAGAGGCAAAACCGTCAAAATAACATACAGCAAAGATTTCATGTTTTTAAGGATTCAAAAACTTCATGTTAGTTATGATTCGTCTAGAGTTAATTACGATAAGTTAATGGTTCGTTAGGGTTAGTTATTGTTAATTTAGGATTAGTTCGAATTAGGTTTAGGATAAAGGTTAGTTTAGGGTGTTAGTTAGGGGACATGGACCAAAATTTTGAAGGACGAGAAATCCGGAATTCGGCAGCAGCTGAGGGTATCTCTGCAGATGGGGGTAAAAAGAGAACGGGTTTGAAGTCCAGAGTGCCTCCGGCGAATCGTAAAGGCAACTAAGAAGGGGAGGCGATTCTTTGAACTTTAATTGTCTTTGTTGCTGTAGCCTACACGATTCGTATACTTCCAAAATCATCGTCACTAGTGGCAGCGAAAATGAGCCGAGAAAACTTGACTCGATCCCCCCTTCACCTGCATTCTATTTGAAATATATCTTAACCTAGGCTTACACTGGCCGAAGATGCCGATCGAATGTACAAATTTTCTTCAGAAGGGTAAAAAATACAATGTGGATGCGATTGAGATTTTACAGAAACTTTTATTGTGTTTTTGGTATTTCTTGAAATATTTCATGACGTTACTCAATTTACGATCAAATTAAGAGATCGTTCAAGCTTTCCAGATTCTTCGTGATTTTTTTTGCAAAAATTAGGAGTGCATGGCGATTCAAAAGTATCTCTAATGATTGGTAAAGGATTTTTTGTTTAAATTTAGGGCGTGATTTGGAGATTTTTTCTGGATCCAAAATGCACAAAATTCTGCGGGTGACAATTTTTAACACAAGGATATGCACGATTCCCTGCCGTCCTGAATCGGATCATGACGTCACGCGTCGATTCAAAGAAACAATGGCGGTTAATTCAGCTTAGCTACAGGAGCACGTCGAAACGCGTTGAAAAATTAATGCCGCGCCAGAATGACGCGCCGTGGTATTTGTCTAAGCCCGGCCCCGCCATTTGCTTCATTGGATAAGCGCGTGTATGCTCAGATTCGTCACTACTGCCATTTGCTGGGTATGCGATGAAAACGACGAAGGATAAACACCAAAAATTTTAATGCTAATTTAATGTGGTCACTGCACAACATGTTCTTGCACAATAAGACAAAGATGAATTATAGGCTTAAAATTTGAAACGTGAACAGAATTGACTAATCTGGGTGCAATCTAGGTCCATAGTATTCAGCCTATATTCACTACGACAGGCCTTCTACGGCCTACAGAATACCCTACAGATTACAGAACGCAGCTGCAGTCCCTAACAACAAAATAGCCAATCCGCTTGATTGTCAAACGCAATACAATTTTAGCGCGGATACCTACAGGGACTGGGACAGAAACTAGGCTACTTGGAGTTTCTTCAAAACCTGGGGCCTGTTTCTCAAACCTACCTAACTTGAAGCCTAAACTTTAGCGAGGCTAAATCACTGTCGGTTGCTCGACCTCAATTTGAAGTGCAATTTAATTTTGTAGTCCGATTTAACCAATGAAAATCTATGAGAGAATTGTATCGAATAATTTTATTGGTCAATTCGGATCACAAAGCTAAATCGCACTTAAAATCGAGGTCGAGCAACCGGCAGTCTTAACTTTAAAATTTTAATCCATTCGCCGACCGCAGTGACGTCATCACTTTGTTTACAGAGCATGTCGGTACGGAGTTTTCAATAGCAAGCGACCAAATTTGCTGAATTTTCATAACAACTTCTAAAAACTAAAATTTGTCTAAGGTATTTTGATAAACATGCTCTTAATTCGACGTAAAAAGCAGTAGGCTTTCTGTCTACGCCGGTGCACCAATAGCCAAACAGCCACAATTATAGAGAACATGGGCGACGCGAAATAGCCTGCTACAATACGACAAACATCGCGATAAAAGTCGAATCAATAAAAACTGGCAACCATTTTTTAAATCTATAGAGATCTGACTTCTGAACATCCCAGAGGGCAGGAGAGAATTATTTCATGGTGTCTAAAATTCGTTTTTTATTTGCCCTTTCCGAAACCCATTAATACTGGTATTCACCATTGCGAGTTAACCTTGAGTTGACTCAATCGGCGGATTGAGTGACGTCACGCTAGGCATAGGAGATTGACAACGGTCACGTTCAACTCGCCGATTGACCAACTCGAGGCTAACTCGCAACGGTGAATACCAATATAAGCCTACTGGCTCCTTTTATCAGAGTTCAGTTCAGCCCTTATAAGATAGGAGTAGCGTTACTCCTGCTGCTTATCAAACAGGAGTAGGTAGGCATCCTACTCCGGTGCCCTTCAAAAAAGGAGTAGGCCTACTCATGAGCAGGTCGGATGGGGGAGGGTATCAAAATTCATTGGTCATTTCTTAACGATAAGCCTACAGTTTGATTTTCAAAGCCCTGCTTAGCAGTGCTTTTTATTTTTCTTACCTTTTTAGAGGCAGCTGTAAACTTACAGCTGTAATAGTACAATTACGCGGCTACGCCACACGATCTCAAAAAGCAAGTAGCTCTACTCCACAATTGTCCATTTTTACGAGTAATACTACACCTACCAATTTCTAAATCCGGTAGTTTTAAAAAAACGTCGTTTTTGAAGTACTACTCCTACTAAACTTATCCCTGCTTTTCATCGAAGCCAAAATACAAATTTGATAGCGTGATGTAGATTATTTCAACAATAATGATTTTTCGCCAACAAAGCGTACTTCTTCGCCTATAGTCATGTAATCATATTTATCCTCAGCACATGCTGCACAGGTTGCGGTAGATGCAGAAACATCATTTTCGCTATAGCCGATCGGCCTACACTGCCCAACCATTTCATATGTGACGCAGGACTGTTATAAATGTAGGCTATATCCACATTACACACGTACAGGCCAGGTCTTAACGTTTCCTCAATCTACTTGTATGTCTTTTTCCCTTGCTCTCCTTTGCTTCATTCGCCCGTCACTCTATACGCATATCGCGCTATTTCCGGATGTCGTGCATACTCCCACACACTTGGCTCGTCAGAATCTTGTTCTCCGCTGACACGGAGCGCCGAAGCTTCACATTCGATCAAAACCCAACCGCACCCGCTGTCGTGTTGCCGCTTAGCAACGCCGCGAATTAATCCCGGACATTTCCTTCTTCCGTCCACGGCGCCTACACTCGAAATGTCTGCTACACGTCGTTCTAGGCATGGCAGGCATCAGGAGAGCGCTCCTGCTGCTGCGGCATCAAGAGCCCTATACGCGAGCGTGGATTTAACCCAAAATATCCATCAGGGAAATATCAAATTTGTGGCGCTATAAACGTGACGTTGTGCCGTTGACAAATAGAAAATGTGGAAAGCGGTCAGATCTACCGTCCCAAGAGCCACAGTCAAATCACGAAGTCGGTTCGAATTACCGATGACTTCACGTCGCTTCAGCCGTGGTTTAAGCGTGACAGCGATTTGTGCAGACCCCCTATAGGGGCGTGGGTTTAGCCCTCCCAGTTTTGGCTGAACACCCCCAACGGTTTACACCCAAGGGGTGCAATACACCCCCCCTCCATGGGGACGGGTGCAAGAATGTGTCAAAAATCGCTTGGCCAGGGGGAAATTCGTACTATAAGGACGGCCAAGAATTAGAAAGCAAAAAAGCACTGCAAAAGAATTGAATGATGTAAAAGATGATATGCACTGTTAAGAACAGCCTGATAATATTCCGTCAGCAGCCCCCCAGGTTATGAGTTCAGCGCAGAAGAAAAAATTGACAACACCCCCGTGAATAATTTGTAACCCCCCCTGGGAAAAGATCCAGCGAAAAAAACTGAACCGTGGCTAATCGTATACAGTTCAGCCACGGTTCAATAGTGGTTCGAAGGCTATTGCAAGAATTGCAAGAAATAAACTTCGCTGGATTGCAACTAGAGACGATCACTTAGCTAATTAACAAAATAGCCAATAGCTTGATAGCTTGGCTATTTGATTCGCCTAGACAAATTCTGGGAGGACACAACCCCTCCCTTTCCCGGTGGTGACGCCTATAATGCTTGATAGACTTGATAGACGTCTGATTGTGGAATTGATGTCGCAAGGAAACGGCGGTCCAGTGGCTGCAGATTGAATTGGCCCTGGCGTGCAGTGTGCAGGCAGGGGCCGTAGACTAGAGTTGGGTTCGGGGGTCGAAGCTTCCCACCCCCCCCCCCTAGCGAAATTTGGAAAAGTATTTTTCGTTTAAACAGTCCACTTTTCTCAAAATATTCTAAACCTATCTAAATTTGGGAACCTCTCCAATTGTTCATAAATAAGGACACAAAACTGTCAAAACGGACATGGTCTGGTGATTACGGTCTAAAAAATCTTCGTCTGCACTCCCCATCCTCCCCCCCCCCCCCCACGCTCAAAAATCTCCGTCAGCATCCCTCCCCTCCGTTCGCAAGTTTCGCTGGCGAGTAGAAAGTCAAATTAACCCGCTCCCCAAAAAACGTATGTTTACGACCCTGGGTGTAGGCTTGTCCAAAGAATTTGGACTAATATGATAATAAACCTAGAAAGAACTCATCGAAACTGAACGGCACACAAAGAGGCCGCAAACTGGTGGAATTAACTTTAAACTGTGCTGCCACTGACTGCGAAAACGAACGAACGGTAATCAGCTTGATTCTAGACGGCAAATAGAAGCCCTTCACCTACTGGTCTTTGCCGCCATTTAGCTGTCTCATGACAATCACCTTTTTGGTGCCGTACGCGCCGGTAGCTATAGGCAACTGCTGGCGTAGCCATTCTAGGTGTATGGTAGTCCAAATTCTTTGGGTTTGTCAACGAAGCAGGTGCGTGACGCCGGACAACAGCGGCAATTAGCGTACAACGCGCACGACGTGTATCTTGTAAACGGATTGCTACATGTAGATTCCCGCCGATCGTGTAGCGAAACACGACACTCTGGTTTCGAACAATACGTGGGGGAGTGCAGTAGATACCTAGATATAGATTTGATGGTTGTGGCGCATAATATTATAGATGTGAAGATCAACTTCAACTTCAACTTCAACTTTTCTACTGCACTCCACGCTATTGGATGATTATTTGCAGGGCTGATGATATTAAGCACCTTAGCCAAGGGTGCACGAAGTGACTCGAAATCTTTTGCCGAGGCCGGGTTCGAACTGACTCTCTGCCACACTCGCAATCCGAAGTCCGCGATTTAGACAACTCGGCCACAACGCTTCGCCCCGAAGCGTTGTATCAACGCTTCGCCCCGAAGCGTTGTATCAACGCTTCGCCCCGAAGCGTTGATACAACGCTATCAAGCAATTTAAATTGTGGTTCTACGAACTCCAATCAGAATCTCTAAAGCTGACGAAAAAGCTCTATAAACTTAAATCAGTATTAATCAGTATCAGTCAGATTAGTATCAATCAATATCAGTTAAGTCAACATTTTGCATAATCATATCAAGGCGTAGGCTAAACTGAATATCGGGGAGCGGTTTGCGCATCGCTGCAGAACTCACAGCCGGGTGGCGGACTACAGAACTTTACAAAAAACTTACTATTTCAAAATGAATGCTCTTGTTATCGTTGAGGGTTAGTTATTTCGGAAGTGATGATGGTTCATCGTCATATTTCAATTTTTGTGTCAAAATAAATACTTTTGTATTGTGAACTTGGAGGTGGTTCTACCCCCAACCCCCTCTCTCCAGTCTGCGGCCCTGAATTCCAATGTTAAGTTAGAAAGCGCTATAATTTCTGAATCATGACAACTATATATCGTGATCGATTCGCGGAGACTAAAGACATAGAAACGACATAAGATCTATTAAATGATATTAGCTAGGCCCTAAGTGGAATTTTTCATTCAAACAAATCAGCACACGGAATACAATTCCACAAGGTACATCTACCTAACTTAAATAGGATTATATGCTAAGCAATTTGCGCAGTTATACAAGAATGCAGAATGTACATTCTATAGGTCTTAGATCGATAAAGGCCTGCGCAAGCCAAGGGCAAGTAGCACGCGATCACATTTCTGAAAGCCTCTGTTACACTATTATAGACGACAATCCATAGAATGGCCATTAGGCCACTATTTCGTTGCGTACACTTTTCAATCATTTTCTTTCCTTGTAGTTCGTACCGTAGTCTCTCGACTTCTTTCGTCAAAAAACACATTTCAAATGATTTTTACGAAATTCAATGTTATTACGTAAGCCTTCATTATTAATTTAGCAAACGCGGGACTCGCACCATTGAGTCGATTTTATGTCACACCACCAGTGACAGACATGTAGCTCTAAGCGTACAGTTACACTGCCGCATTCGTACTCTCGTAGCCTATACAGTATACAGGAACTGTTTCATGCAACGCTTCTTTAAAGACAGAAGATCGTAAAGACCCGTGTAGGCTATCCCGTCGGCTGATACCCACGCTTATTCCTAAAGCGTTTTGCTCTGATTTTACGTCAGAAGATCTGAAAATAGCTTCTTGTAACTTTGACACGAAAATTGGAAGTGTAAAGAGGACAATTGCGCCAATCTGGGTGTCTACATGACATGGCTTCGCTGTAAAGGGATCAGCTGCAGCTTCCGGCACATCTGCACTCTATCATTCATAAGGCAACTAATGAGAGGATCTCTATATCAAGATCTCTATATCTAGTGATCGCGCTAGGAATTTTTTTATGGAGGCCTCCCCCGTTGGTCCTATGCATAGGGGAGGATTTTAGTGCCTCACCGGTGGCAATATTTTCTTTTGAAACAACCCATGAACGACGGGGGATGCTGACGGAGTTTTATTGCAGTTTTTCGAGGATCTATTTTTCTTCTTGGTTACGCTTTATGAGTGCATTTTGGCTTCACAAAAAAGAATGGCGGGGGGGGGGTTGAAGGCACTTGGCTCAAGCCTCAAATATTTGGAGAATCTTCACATTTTTGGGGGGTGGGTAATCCTGTCTCCCGGGCTCTCAGTGCGAGCACTGTCATTGTATATCTCAGATTATTCTTTATTATACGACGCAAGCCGGTGTCCGGCCCCCTAATACAGCTTGTTATCGTTCTCTAACCGGAAGTCGATCAACGCAGGTCATAGACCCCTTGCGACTTCTACGCAAAACCGACAGTGAACACATCCCCCTGTTTTCAAGAGAGGGTTAAAATTTAAATCAGAGATATAGATCTCAGCAGCTAATGACGTCACATGACGTGGCGTTAATTTAATACTAGATTAAGCTTCCAGGACGATAATTGGGCGTGGAGACTTATGTAGCCCATATTCGTTCATTAGCTCCACAACAGACATACCGCTGTCATTTACAAAAGCAACGGTTGCAATGTAGGCCACGCATTTACAAAAGCAACGGTTGCAATGTAGGCCACGCATTTACAAAAGCAACGGTTACAATGTAGGCCACGCATTTACAAAAGTCAATTCATGACCTCGAATTAAACTTTAACCCTTGATGAAAAAACTCAACAACAGGCCTAAAGTTTGGATTTTATAGTTAACGGAAGAAGTTGAAGATAAAGTTGTTGTGTGGTGTGCGAAAATGGAAACGAACAGCATCTCTTAAAAAAAATAACTTATCGTCTACCATTTTCTCATAATTATATCGCGGGGAACCTGAAGCAAATACCGCATTTCTTTCACATCCGATCGAATAATTGATTATTCATTAAAAAACTAAGAATGTGTGATCACAGAATGTGCATTCACAGAAGACAATTTTCGGAATGGAAATATCTTTTAAAATACTTTAATCTACAAGGTCATGTGATTCATTTGCAAGTTTCCGGTCTATCAAATACCTTTGGCAAAACCTAAAACATAACATGGCCCATTTAAACCATAGTCAAGGCTAATCCTCAAGATAGGGCCTATATTTTAAATAAGCGTTCGATGTCGTTATTCCAGACAAGATTCATAAAAAAATTCTACCTGTTCGTTCCAGGTGTCCCGGTAAGCAGCACAGGTATGCACTGCAACTACTTCAGGTGCGCCTATGTACGATGGCCTGCTCGAAAATCTCGGGAGCTCATATCGCAGTCCTTGTAAATTGCCTATAATAACACACCAGATAGGGCTATGTCACGTCGTTGGATTAGCTAATACGTCAATCCGATGACGTCAACGCACAAAATGGCTCTCCGAGCCGAGCGTGATCGTCTGGTCATTATTTTCTTGCCATGAGCGATACGGCCTAGCCTAGGCCCTACACGTACGAGCTCTTTTAACCACAACGATGCTTGGCTATTTATGCTTATGATAAAATCGGGTGTTGTATGCATAGTCATTGAGTTTCTAAAAGAATTCGGACATCCCCAGTCCTAAACTGTCAATCAGATTAAGCGTCTCTTTCCACGATGGACATTTTGGATGCAAAACTGCATGCAAAATATGCACCGTGGAATGAGACCGCAAGTCTGATTGACAGTGAAGCAGTGGCTTAAATAAAACCTCGAAAACCAAAGCGATAATAAAAAAGTTAGCTGGTAGGCCTAGCCTGGTACACTGAGTTTAGAATTCGTGTAGGCCACTAATATGCGTTAAGTGACATTATTTTAGTAAGTCTCCACTTGTTGTAAATTGATAATGTATAACAGCTGTTGCGATGCGACTGGATGAGTTGGGGGGGGGGGGGGGGGGGGGGGGGGGGGGGCGGGGGGGGGGG
>JAQIWG010007439.1:0-12326 GCA_034695025.1 Chamaedrilus cognettii
TCGTTTGAAATTTGAGGACCTTGTGTCATATTATCTCAGCTACAATCCCTGAAAATTTCAAGGAAATATATTTACTTGCACTGTATATATGGTTCAGTCTGTACAAAGCGAACATCACATGTGCGTCCATGGTTACAACGTAATGTAGACAGTACACGGGCTCACCTCTATTGGGCTTTGCGATCATGCTTTGTAGCTGAAAAATAAAGGCTCAATTACACAATATTGCGGCATCATATTAAAGGGAAAACAAATGTATACAATGTCATGTAGCCCTCACGTTCAATACTCATTGTCTGCTACAAATTCAACCTAGATACTTGATCAAGTCATCTTGATCTATCATAAACCACAGGATTTGAAGATTGAGCAAGATATTGAGCAGCATATCCATGTAATTGATCCAAACTATGTACGAGTAGTATACTAAGTGTCCACTTTGAGTTTGCAACAGTGCACCGACATAATTTTGCATTAGTGCACAATGGGCAACAGGGCCTGACGGCCCGCTGGGCCCGGCCAGGTCGAGCCGGACTGATCACTGACGCCTTTGTAGCGAGCCGTATCGCCAATTTCTTCTTACTCACCCTTTGGTAAAATACTAGGCTCAAAATTGATAATGCGCTGATAATGTTGGTAATGACAACGTTGATAATCAACGTCATTTATTGTCGGTCATTAGCTTAAGCATATATTGTCGGTCTTCGCTCATATAACGTTTGCATAAACCAACCAAATCGAAGCAGCGTAACGGCCTTGTGGATAACATCATCGGATGGCAAGAATTCTTCTTCCTTTTTCTATTGAGACAGTGAAACGATACCAAATCAAGAGCAAATAAATATTCGTATCAATTTTTTTATCTGCTCACCCACCTGGTACAGAGTACAGCCCAACACATCGCTGTAGTTGTTTGATGGCTTGTCGAACAGATCACAGTTGGGCGGACCTTGTTTGAAGTTGAACGCCACGCAGCTCCCATCTCCGAGTGTGGCGCACTGTTCGGAGCAGTCGAGCCGAGACCTGGCTGTGAGCGTGACTAGAGGAGGGTCGAGCGAGCACTGCGTCCTGCCGGCTAGCTGGACTGCGCTTAACAGAGTTGACCTCTGCCCTCCACATACCGCGAACAGCGCGCTCAGTACGCTCGCAAGAACTGAGTTCAAAAACCGCATAGTGGTCGTCGCGGCCTGGAAACGATTGCTTAATTTGACTTTGGACTGATTTGACCTGGAAACGATTAATAAATTTGACTTTGACTTTGACTTTGATTGCCGACGCGGGGCATCTCGTGAAAAATGAAAAAAAATAGAATCAGATATCGTCGGAAAGCATGTATCACATTATGCTGATTTTTCGTGCACGCTTTCATTACTCTGAATATGCTGCGGTCTGCAGATATTACATTGCTCTGATTTTTTGGTGCGGGACATATATCATATAAAGACTAGACAGCTAAAGTGCGATATGTCAACTGTTACACATCAAAAATTATATAGCTGTCGTCCGGACATCAATGGCTGCCCATGCGGGCCTTACCAGACATGTACTTACCAGAGTCTGACACCTGACAGTATGTATTCATTCACCGTTAGTCAAAAACAGGTGATTTAAAACTCATGGCTGCAACTTTGTCAAATTTTTACCGATTTTCAAAATTGTTGACTACTAGCTAGAAGACAAAATTTAGGCCCTACAACAAACCGCAATCATTCTTCTCCTGAGGTCTGCCTTCTGCTGCCACAATTGACTCAGCAAGTTGAAGGATGAAAATCGTCGAATTCTGACTATCAAAAACTACATCACCTCAATTTCACAAGTGGCATAAATTTGACAGAAATTTCAAACGAAAAAGTGTCATATCGGATCTTCCAAATATTTGTCTTTGTTGACTCACCAACACAAAGTCATTTGTCAACTGCGTAACGCTGAAGAACACGCGGATTTCTACTGATGATCTGCTGTATAACGTTCAGTACTCAGCGGAAAGGACAAGGTCTCGATGAAATGATCGTGTGAAGGTGGACTGTAGACATATATACCAATCTAAAACTTTTTCCAGGCTAAAACTGAATGTAGCCATAACCACCAATATGCTTCTCCGGTCTCAGCAACTATTGTCAGTCACACAAAGACAAACTTACGAAATCATTAAGCCATACATTTCAAGAAAACTGCGAATTCGATTAGTTAATCTTTTTCAGTCTTTCGTGCAGCAACATTTTTATTATGTTGTGGTGTGCACTATGCAATAGTAGGATACATGTGGTTTGTTTGAATTTCAGTCCTCTTCCTTGTGATGAAAGAATTTTTACAAATATGTTCATATTTGACTAAGTTACAGCTCTCTGTCACCTTCTTTGACTCGCGAGGTGTATAATTCTGCGTGTGTACTACTACACCGCTTAATCCTCTTTGATGCTCGCAGCGTGGCAAGGATCGGTCGACTTCCTGCATCATAATCATCATCGTTTACGTTTTAGGTTCACTTTTCCGTACTAGCACAGGTTAAACGTTTCCCTCGACGAGACACCCACAACTCATTCTCCAGTGCCTCCCTCTATGTTTTCTTCCCTCTCCCCCTCCCATTTTTCCATTTTTTTACAACAACTTTCATAGCTTTTGAACGCATTCATGTTTTCGTTTTAAATTTGGGGAGCTTATGTCAAATTATCTCAGCTACAATCTCTACATATTTCAAGGAAATATATGAACTTATGGCCGAGTTATCGCGAATTCGCTATGGGGGTATTTTTATGCCGTACTCTGTATATCTACACGCTGATACCCAATCTGCCTCATTCATCCGTTTCACATGCCCAAACCACCTCAGACTTACTCTTCTCACCATGTCCGTTACGCATACGACACCAAGCAGATCTCTGCTTCGACAATTATTCTTTAACGAAACTCCACACATCCATCTGCATTCATTGTACGGGAATTATAAAGCCACGGATCGAGCGCGTGCTTATGGAACAACGAGCGTCGATTGTCAGTCGTGGTGACGACCCTTTGTCGTGTAGCACAAAACCGCCGTTGTCAAATAACACGGAAGCGAAGGTCATTGATAACTTTGAAAAGTTGTCACGTATCTTAGAAATAAGAATGATACACGATTCAATTGGAAACAAAATATGCGGAGCGAGGAAGAGAAGCGCCGAGGAACGATCGGAGTGGAAGTCTGAGGACTTGCAAAGCATCAGAACACTAGAAACCGAGCCACGTGTAAAGATAACTGTGCGACAGAATGTCATTAACTATGTTTTTGAGCAGCGTCTCGTTTTCCCACACAAAGGCCATAGCATGTGCAAAGCAAACAGTCGTCATTTCGATACTGAGACGCCTATGTCCATATCACTAGCTCATAGCTTCGGAATTGTTGCACAGAATGGCACTAAATTTGACAACAAAGTTATCAATTGATGGTCATTTATGAGCGAAAAATTTGATCATCCGGGAAAAATAATTGTTCTCTGAATCGATAGCAGCGCCACATTGTAGCATTTTGCAACGAAAAACATATCGGTCAATTTCAAGAGCTCAAAGCTTTGAAAGAATTTCACAGAATTTCAAGAAATTTAACGTAAATGTTGGCAATTTATGGTAATTTATCTTTGTATTTTTTTCCCATCGTAGAATGCCAACTGTATTAGTCACAAGCGAAGAACCGCACGGGTGACGCTTTTATTGGCACACCCTGCATACAGCAGCGGTTCCAGCCTTTCACGACAGGAGGGGCCCAGCGGGGGCTTGGAATAACAACGCCTTGAACCATCAATACGTTTTCCTCTCCGTACAAAACTCACGAGCAGGGAGGGGGGGGTGCTGCTGACAGAAAATGTTCACGTTCAAAACGTTAAAAACTGAGCTTTTTGAACCAGAAGACTGTATTTTGGGACAGGGGGCTTGATAATCCTAAAAAGGGGGGCTTGGCACTCTTTAATCTCAAATCTATAATGCCTATTTTTGCTTAGATGGGCTTCGCTCACTCCAACAAGGGGCTTAAAACCCTCACAGGGGGGAGCATATTCTCCTTGGGCCCCCCCCCAACCCCCTAGAACCGTCACTGCCTATATATGCTAACTCACTGAATTTATTATTTTATTATAATTATTGAATGCAAATATGAGAGTAATGTTGACCTGTGACCCACGGGTTTGACTGACGAAAACACTGCCCTCTCAAAATATTTGGAATTGAGGCAAATTATCGCAGCTATTAATCCTTAAAAATTGGATTTGAAAATTCAGCTTCTGGATTAGAAAAATTTCTCTAGGGCAGCTTTAATGGTGCACTCTGTAGACTGGTACCCAAAATTGACATTTTACTAGACCTTGCCTATACAAACTGCTTTTAACCGGATTCTATTATTTTTCTATAATGCATTTTGATTCTATACAGTATTACAGTAGGCAATCCGATTACTTGTTTTGAGAACTATCACAGGATTCACAGCGTGTCGACTGTTAAGTTTAAGAAAAATTGTAAATCTATTATAGAGAATAAAAAATGCCTAAGCAAAATCACCACAAAACTGCCAAAAACTTGTAAAATTGTTATCGTATTTTGTAGGATCGTAGGAGAAAAAATTGACTAAATTGTTTGAGTTGGTAAAATTTTTGCATTAAAAAGTCAGTAATGTTCTTGCCAAAAAAGCTTCAAAAGTAACATTTTACCTACTCTGTAGCGTTCAGAGCTTTTGACGTAGGCTTATATGTCAAGTCGACTTAGGCTAAATGTTATCATTAGGCGATTTATTAATTCTTTTCTTGGAAACTAATTATTAAATATGAAATTAATAAATTCTCTGTAAAGAAACATTGACAAAGAGGTTCAGAACACACATTATTAATCAAATAATATTGACCAAAATCAACTCAAGAACATCCAGTGCAAACAAATTTCAAATCATAAATATTCAGTATATGATTTGGTATCCAAACACCAACGTTCACTTAGCGTTAGAATTTGCCTCTGTTGCAACTAGGATTGCCATTTTTAATCGTTCAAATAAGGGACATAAAATATTCAGCATGCATCATTCAATTTTTTTGCTACTTTGCATAAACAATATCACTTGCTTTTCACTACATAACATCATTTAGTGTAAACAGATTTGTCCAACGATTTACTTGCGACTGTAACAAGATCTATAGTCAAATATGAATGATTTGTGCCTCCAGGATTAAGCGATTAAATAGTCTTTAGAATTCTACAGGTCAAATCTTTCCAATAAATACTGTTCTGTTGAAATCAGATGATGAAAATTTAGGCCTTACCCAATAAGGGACAAATGGCCTTAAATAAGAGACGTTCCTTAAAATAATGGAAGTCTGGCAACCCTAGTTGCAACCTCAATGGCATGACAATCCAAACATTTTCATTCGTAAAAGCTATCAAAGTTCCAATCAGCCATATTATGTTACCTCTTGCATTAAAATCACGTGAGCGACTTCCAACAACTCAACTTTCAACAAGCCTACATTATCCTCCAATTAAATTCATTCAACAATCACAACAGCAAACCAAACCCATTCATCCGAGAAGCCGATAGGCCGGGTTAAGTTTAGGAGGTCTAGTACGCCTGAAACAGGTCTTTATTTATAAACTGTAGCCTATGCCAAATTTGAAACGGGTAGCCTTACGCATAGCAATGAGTGAACGAGGGGTTGGGCTATGCTTTCTTTTAATGTGGTGACGTAGCGGTTCCCTGCGTAAGATAAAACAGGATAGGTCATTTAGCAATTGCATAGTATAGTTTGGTGTACGGAAAGGTTGCATAGCTAGAAGCCATAGTCAAAGGCTACAAAATGTATAATGACTGATAAGAAAGACTTTGAAAATTTCTGTTAGCCCCCTCCCCCTCCACCCACACCCGCGCTGTAGAGAGATCTCATCGCGCGTTTGCAGGCTACGATTATTTTAAAAGACTCACGCGTAAGACGACGCCAGTCTGATAAACAGGAGGCGTAGCGCTACGCTGCTTTCCTGCGGGCTAAACCGAACTCTGCCGATAAGTCAGAAGGATTTCAAATCGCTTACACGACTGCAGCGTTCCTTTGGATCACGGTTGAGCAACTTGGGGAACTTTGCAATCGCGTGGTGTTGCTAGCGTTGAAGAGTTATATTTAAGCTCTCATGTGTTTCACATCTGGCTTCCCATACTGATGTGTGATCCGAAGGATTGCCAAACAAACTGCTATATCTTCTTCTTGCAGGCTAATCAAACGATATTTATATTTCAAGTAAATCTACTGAAGGTAATTTATTGGACTTGTGCCAAAAACTTCAACAAAAAACTTTTGCAAACTACTATTTTGCAAATACTTTGAGGTCTCTAAACTGCTATAGAAATGCAGCCAAGCATTGTAATAAGAAGAAACATACAGAAATCGACACTGAGTCCTGATGAAAGTAGGAACACTAGAAACGTTGTCATAACTCTGTCAAAAATTATTAGATTGATCTGATTTAATATACATAACAACTCCAGCCATAAAAACACCAGCATGCAAATTTGAAGACAAGGGTGAAGGTCATTTTGTCGAAATTTTGAGCGTTTGACAAAAAAAATACAGACAAAATAAAGTCTTCACATTAGCTGCTGCATTGTAGTGCGAACAATTTGAACTACTTATTTTGACAGGCTTTGTGAACTGCTTCTTTGCCACTTGGCTGTAAGCACTCAATCAGTGATACTTCCGTTTTGAAAAAAATTCCTAATTTAATTCTTACCAAATAATTTTACTTCAAAGTCGTAATTCCATTCTCAAACAATTTCCATTCCTAATTTCCATTATTCCAACTAAAATGATTCCAAATTCAATTCATAATTCAATTTCCATTAATGGAAAACATCACTGCACTAAATACGTAGTAACTAATGTGAAAACGTCATTCTGTCTGTACTCTCTTTTCAAAACATGTGGAATTCTGACAAAATGACTCAAATTTGTCCACACATTTGCACACTGGCTGCATATGGCTGTAGTTGATGTGTATAAAATTTCAGATCAATCTCATTTTTTTGACCGAGTTACTTCAACTTCTCTACTGCACTATTGGATGATTATTTGCAGGGCTGACGAAATTAAGCATCTTTGCCAAGGGTGCACAAAGTGACTCAAAATATTTTGCCGCGGCAGGGGTTCGAACTCTCTACCACACTCGCAATCCAAAGTCCGTGACTTAGACAACTCGGCCACAACGCTTCGCCAAGTGTTGTCAAGTTATGCCAATCGTTTCCATTTTCATCAGGACATGGTTTATACTAACGCGAAAAATTTCGAAAACAAGTGAGCAACTTAAAAATAAATCTCAATTAAATCATCTGAGGAGTTGTCAGATCGAGACCCATATAGACTTATGCTGAGTCTAATCTGTTGAGTTTATATAACATACTAATGCATATGAAAATGCTGCATTCACGCGAAGCGTTGTGGCCGAGTGGTCCAAGTCACGGACTTTGGATTGCGAGTGTGGCAGTAGGTTCGAACCCCGGCCGCGGAAAAATATTTCGAGTCACTTCGTGCACCCTTGGCAAAGGTGCTTAATTTCGTCAGCCCTGCAAATAATCATCAAATAGGGTGGAGTGCAGTAGAGAAGTTGAAGTTGATAATGAACGAAGTCTATGGCAGCGAAGGAATAAGATAATTAGGTATGGTTTATGGCAACGTGCAGTTCGATATTTTTTCTATGATTACTGTTGATGCATTCAAATCTCTCAGCATAGCAGTAGCGGAGTATTGCTGCATATATACTCATGTCAGTGTCAGTTACACCAAATTAAATATTTTAAAATTTGATTGTGGATGATTTGCAACGAATTGGATGAAAAGTTGCTTCTGCACGCTCACTGGCTGTCCAGCCAATAGCGTTGCAGCACAATGATAATAGTGATTAATAAACGGTAATTAAATTATCAGTACAATTTTTCTCTTTTAAAGTAATATATTACTTCAAAAGTATAATATGCTACTTTAAAATAATATACTACTGCAAAAAAGTTTTATTTCGAATGCACAATGTAATTATATTTTTAACTCCAGGGTGCTGCACAAATAGACGTCATTGTTAGACTGCATGTGAACTAACAATGCCAACAACCAATGCAAGGTAAATCTAGGTAACACTTCACAGCTACGGCAGTCTAATACTTACAAGACAGCGAACCAAAAAGACATAGTCCGTCAAAATACTTAAGATGGTCAACGCAACTAAATAATCTGAAATGTAATTGTTTAAATACTTTTAGTTAATCTTAAGCAACGCAGAAACTAAGCAACGGCTAACAGTTGATAAAGTCTCCGCCAAAAGTTGAGTGCCAGGTTGTTCTTCAAAAACTGTTTTTACATCGTGCTAATAACTCATCACTTACCAAGGACTTGCAGCGCTCAATCCTCATTTATCGTTTCTCCAAATGCTTGTTCAACATACGCTGGCGAGTAAAACTACTCACAGCGCTCTTTATACACTTGCACCTGCTTGACAAGGTTCATTAACTTGACGTATCACACAATTTGCTAGACTTCAACAGTGCTCAATTGAAATCATTCGGATACTGAACCTTCTATCCAATCGAAGCTACTTTCATTGCAGATATAGTTTTAAATTTCTCCGCTCAGTCTTATCGTTAACGTTTACAACTATTCAGATATTCAGTCGGCAAGAGAACTCTGTACAGTCAAAGCTTCTCGATGCCTTTGCTTCATCAGTACAATGGATCTCTGGAAAACAGTAAAAAAGCAAAAGCAAACCACAAGCAAAGCACATTTACTAACACAAGCACTCCAAACGCAATGTGTTCAAAGCATATTTACACAGGCCGCACAGCATTAGAGAGCACAGCAGCAGCAAGCAATCCACCAACGTTCGTCTACAATAACCACGCCCATCTTTCTTTCAAAATCAAGCCAAACTTTCAGCAAAGAGTCATCATCGTAGCAACATTATATATCAGCAAAAGTTATATCAGCAAAATCTCAACTATTTTTTATGGCAAGTTATATTTGAAAAAAGATATTAAATAGAATTTGTGGTGGTGAATGCCATTTTGTGGTGAAAAAAAGCTACTCAAAATATAAAAATTCAATTTTTAAAATGCACTTATAACTTAAGTGGGAGGTTCGGTGTTTGCTAAACACTTAAGAATTAACATCTACATTTAGCTAAATCTTTTTTTTTATTTAACAAAGGTAAGCGGTTTTCTGCGCATAGAAAGTGAATTGTTGTGGAGGTTGAAATACTATATACCATGATCAGGGCATTCACAGTCTCATACCATACTACTCGAGAGACTACAGCAAACTCTGTCAAATGCCTTTCAAAAATCAAAAACTCAATCAAAATGAGGGAAGCAATCAAATCAAACATCCACATTAACAATTTCAGAATCAGAAAATGCACACACCAGCTTCTTAACAAGAGCAAATTTAATTAACCACTCAAGTAAACACGCTCAGTAATCAGCCATCAAAAACTTTCAGTCTCAATAATCAACTCAAATTGTCCACAGTTTCCCAAGAAACAAAACTGCGAAACACGTCAATCACACACAGGTATCCAACAATCGTATCAATTATTAAATGCACACCGCTCAAACTACCAACACTCATTTTAAATCGGCCACAATTTCAAATTCAAAATTGTAATTGTCCACCTCTCATCGCCAAATTAAAATGTCACACTAATTTTACATTTACTCTCATCAAAGACCGCAGTCATTCGTTTCAGATATGCGTACAGGGTGGTGACAAAATGAGAAAGTCTCGCAATGTACATCAGAAATTGGTAAAATTTACTTTCAAAGAGGACTAAATTTTGCACACAGAAAATAGTCAATTAGCTCATTTATGAGGTATGGTGATTTATTTATTTATTTTGAAGTTTTGAAATTCACTACTATCATACTATCAAATTTGTGTCCAAATGCTGAAAAATAGTGCTTTTGGCTGCAGAATACTAAGCGCAGGTCATTTTTAAAAACTATTTTTACAAGTCATTCATCAACTCATTAGTAAATGCGCAAGTAATTCTTCTTATATTGATCCACCTTGTAAGTTTCCAATGTCAGTGTCTCATCCTCAATCATACTTGCAACAAACAGCTTTCAAACGCTTTCCTTCATTCAGAACCATACGGTACTTCAAATGCAACGTATGCAAGTAGACAGCTTGTAGTCTTTCAGCTTCCCGCCAACTCCTTCACTTTTTCAAGCAACCTCCAGCATCAAAGTGATGCCAATCAGAAATAAAAAAAGCATCAAAGTGACAACACATTCAAAAAATCCAAACACGTCCTCTCATCACCAAAAGGGTTTAACTAATTAACTAAGTAGTTAGTGAACTACATAAGTGAACGACCAACGACTCCATGGCACAATCATCCAATAGTCATTAAAGTTTCACCGTCATCTGATCTCACAAGCTCACCATTGTTTGTCAAACAGCGCATAAAATCCATCAATGCTCAGCAGCAGAAGTACTCAAATCACACTTCAATCAGCGCCTCATCCTCATCATCCCGCACTGATTGAAATCTGCATGGAGTACTAATGGTGAACATCATCATCAGTACTCAATGCAGACTTCTATCAGAGCTGTTTTCACCATAAGTACTCCAGTAAAACCTCAGTCAGTGCTGTTTTCACCCTGAGAACTCAATGCAGACTTCAGCACTCAAGTCAGACCTCAATTAGTGCTGTATTCACCATCAATACTCAAGTCTGATTTCAGCCATTCGCCATAGGATTCACCTTTGCTGGTAAACTAAGAGCTTCATCAACGCGAGGATTATATGTTTAGAAATGTGACGTCACAAGACAGACTGTATAAGGAAACGGCATTCTGAACATATAATCCACAGCTTGACTAAACTGCTCGTTACTCACAAGGGCGAATGCAAGAGTATTACTACTCCTACAGCAACCGAGACATCAATCACATCAGAGCATCCTGCAGATCCGAGTCATCAGCAGCCTCAGTAGCATCCGGAGCCATCCACTCGGCTATTCCTCTCATTCCAAATATATTCACTCACCCTGAGGCCCACCAGTAAGACTAGCGAACCAAGGTGTAGTCCACAGACCCGGCTCACTTGTCAGACGTTATCTCTCGACTTGCACCTTCGACAAGATCGACACCTGCGCAAAAGCAAACTCGCAAGGCGCCCACTTGCCACGCACTCAATCAAATCGTCAGACATTGAGAATGATACCCAGATATTTCAATATCACACTGACTGCAGTGCTGTAGTCGTGGTCATATGGGGGTATATGTCGTATGACCACTTCTTTAACACGTATTACCACCATTTTTTAATAGTACGTCACACCCTACTATCTTTGAACAGTAAGGGGGGCGGGGTAGGGGACAAACAAGGACACAGAGTCGTATGATCACTACTTTTTTTACCACTGCACCACTGACTGAAACGTAATGGGCACATTTCCGCAGTGCCATGCCTGACATACTGCAATGCCGCGCACACTACTGTATGCTAACCAAATTTCCGCTTCAATCCCGTAACGCTTACCTTCCTTTTCTTAAAACCACCACTTAGCCGCAATGTGCACAAAATACCCGTACCTTCTTGCCCAGTTACTTTCGATGAGAACCAAACACGCACATTATGCCCCAAGGCAGACTGCCCTGTTGCAACGCTGATGCTACGCCAAACATCCACTGTCCCTCTAGCCCAAGTCCCACAGGTCTCTGCCCTTCATCCCCACGTCCCACCTAGTTCATGCTCCACCGGGACTGCTGAGACTGCGTATCCATCGCCTGCAGGCCCCCCCCTGGGGTCGCCCCTCCACCACCCCCAGCCCCGCTCCACCCTCCCAGCCCCGTCGATCCCCCAACCGCCCCCCCCTGAGCCGTCCCTGCCCCCCCTGCACCACCCTGGACCCCAATCTGCGCCCCACCCACCGAGGACGTTCCCTGCCCCCCCACCCCCGTGCCATAACTGCCCGCCCCCCCTCCATTAGACCCTATCTGTGGCGCCCCGCTTCCAAACCTGGGGGAACCACCGCCACCCGTTCCAAACCCGCCCGCTCCACCACCGCCGCCAAACCCGCCCCCACCGCTGCCAAATCCTGCGCCAAAATTTCCTCCTGCGCCGAAATTGGTCGCGCCGCCACCAAAATTAGGCCCTCCGGCTCCGGCGCCAAAATTTGGCACCCCACCAGCGCCCGGCGCCCCGGCGCCAAATGCCTGGCTCATGATGCCAAATAGCGCAGCCTGCGCTGCCGCCATCATCGCCGCGTTATTCATCTGGTTCCCTGCTCCGATCATTCCCCCCCCTGCACCTCCTAGTTGCATCGCGTTCCC
>JAQIWG010007440.1:0-12324 GCA_034695025.1 Chamaedrilus cognettii
TTTTAGATTTAATTTAAATTTTTTAACCTATATAAGTTTCTTTTTTAAACCAATGTAAATTGATTTTTTGTTTTAATATAATCTAAAACTTAACTTATTTTCTGAACTAATATAGAACTATTGCAAAGCACAGGTTGTTGAAAACATATGCGACATGCTTGACTGCATCTATTTAGTTCCACGGACCACGGTGTAGCTCCGTCCATTCATGCTCAAATTGGCGCGTTTTGCGGCCTGCAATAAATCAAAAACAGTGTTCAACTTTTACAATGCAAGAATGCAAGAAGTTTTGCCCATTAAGATGACTTCAAACACGTTCGCTTAGCCTACGTCAACTAACAACCTTTATTAATTCCGCTCTTATAAGTCGTATTCAATTCAGGATACACATACCTGTAATTATAAGCTACGAATAGCCTGATAGTGAAGTTTTTATGCATGCGTGGAGACTTAGATCTACATGAACATGGTGGTTTACAATAAGGCTTGCTTTAGACTCTACCGCAACTGTATTTTTTATTTTATTACTGATTATTTAGTTGCACAATTTTTTATATTTGATATGAATAACGACAAATAACTGAAATTGCATCAGATGATGCCAACACTTTGTCATTATGTGGCACACTAACTGACATCTGACATGACATTACCACTTTGATATTTTAGTTCAATGCACACAACTTGTGAGACGGGAGTGAATTTTGGCTTTTGATATTAAGATATCGACGAGTTTTATTCTTCAACTTCGCGCCTATTTTTGCAACACTTTTTCGATTAGCGTGTGACACGCAGGGGCGGATCCAGCCCCTCATCCTGGAAGGGGCGATTAGAGCCTATAAAGACACAAGTTTCAGCTGTGCCGAGGACATTTTTCCTTTCCGTACACAACTCGTGAGCGGTTAGCGGGGCTGACAGAACATTTTTTCTTCCCAGACTATCATAACTGACTCTTTCTAGGGGGGCAATTTCCTTTTGGAAGGGGGGCCTCCCCCCCCCTTCCGCCTCCCAGCAGAGGCTTGGGGGGGGGGGAAGAGAATGCCGCCAAAGCCCCCTCCAACGGACTAAAAATTACTATTTTTGGGGGGGGCGACCGCTCATTTCCGCTACCTCAATATAGCTCTGGATGGGGGGCGAACGCCCCCACCGCCCCCAGTGGATCCGCCACTGGTGATCAAGACAAAATATTTGACCCAGGCACACCCCGTGTACAATAAATCAGATTAGCACTCCACCCCGTCCCGTCAAACCTAAACCGCACTCCGTCCCGTCCCGTCAAACTTGGACCGCACTCCGTCCCGTTCCGTCAAATATTAATCCTACTCCGCGGGTCAAATTTTAAAAGCAAATGCTAAAAGTAGCAACTACCCAAAGTTTCACAACGAACACAATTCTTAATTGAATACGCAATCTAGTCCAGTAAAGAGCCAGTCAAATACTACCCAAGTGATTTTTCTGTTATTTTCACATATAAAATCGGCTCTTGATCGGCTCTGCCCCCATGGGCTAATGGTTGAAAAATCTAATTGGTTATTATTATTTCAAAAAATTGTTTTTAACGTCGTACCGCAAAAAGAATCTTTGCGTTTTTGAATCGTACCGCGGATTTCCGTGGTTATTATAATCCGGAGCCGTGACCCGGATTCTAGAACCGAAAATCAACTTTAAAACCGCGCACCACGGAGGAACCGGCTGGGGTACCCTAAATCGCGGAAATTTCACACTCTACAGTAATTTCGATGTTTTGGTAAGCAGTCAAATTATCATATGTAAATTGATTGAAATAATCCGCTTTCATTCAACAAAATTTCGACAAAGTTGTAGCCATAAGTTTGATGGCACGATTTTTTACGCACAGTACAGTCTACTCAATCGTAATTGTGTAATATCCATGTATTCTGGGACATCTTCAAGACCCAACCTAACCATTCTAGACAAGCTGGCTGTGATAACGTGATATAATATCATATACAATGTAGGCCGCGTACAATCAAAGGCTGCAGCTGCTGTTGGAGGTTCTATCGCCGTTTTATGTCTTCGATTGAGCTCATTGTCCGTTGCACCGCTCTTCCCTGCCTCGGCCCTGCAATAATAACCTCAGTCCTCGCTGCACAGTGCTTGTGCAGCAGCGATGAAGATCTTCAGCAGGAGAACAATGAACTGCGCATACCGCACAGTAAAATAATCACATGTACAGTAGAACAGGGAAAAACGATGAATTGATAATGTATGAGAATGGCGCCTGCAGAGTAGCAATTGTGTATCGTGTAGGACGCAGGGCGGCTATTGATTTTGGCGCTGGAATGATCCTAGTTTGATTCTGGATCAATGCAGTCTATTCTGAAAAGGTTCATCAAACTACTCTATGCAATTTTAATTATTAATTGGCGGTACAGTGCTTATTCGGGTTTGAGCTCATTCCTAAGTGCTTGTTCAGTATTTACCTATGACTTTAATAACTACTCATTTGGCTTTTTTGTAACTGCACATTTCGACATCTTAAACTGCATGTTTGAATACCCGCAATGTTTAATAAAATTAAGATTTATACCACAAATTTTGTTTGGTCAAAATGCACTTGACACTAAGGCCTGCAGGGTTGGATTTTCATGTAGGCATAGACGGTGGGGCTATTCAGCCTGGGCCTCCGCCAATTTAGGGCCCCCGCCATCAGCCCCTCTTTTCCATCAAAAAATGGCGATAATAAATTTTAGAATGTGGAGTTATAGATCGGTAAATCTGGAGTGATCTGGAGTGAGGTCATAGATGAAAGTTGGCTCAAAAGCTCAAAAAGTGTGTTTGAGTAGTGACTGAGGAATGTCGGAAGAACATTTGAGTTTTTGGAAGAACATTTTTGAATCAAAATGTGAAGTTATAAAAAAAACCTTAGGGTTTGGTCTGCAGTGGTCTCCGCAACATGCCGTGCATAGGGCCTCTACCCAGGGCCATAGGTCCCTGCGCTGAACGCCTGAAACTGAGACAAGGGCCAGATCAAGAGAAGTGCCGCCCCGCGACCCTAAAACTCACGCGAGGGAGGCAGTGCTCACGGACACCATTTTCCGTATAGATAACATCACGCTACAGATTACCGGTAGAAAGTACATGTACATATAGGCAGGGACGCCGGAACAGGGGGTGTGGCAGGGGGGGCATGTGCCCCTTGATACAAGTAATCTCTTGGTACAAGTATAGTGCGTGCCTGCAAGTATAATCCCTGATACAAATAGTCTACTTGTATAAAGGACTATTTGTACCAAGGACTACTTGTATCATTGGGGTAGGTCTACTTGTATCAAGGGACTATACTTGTCCCAAGGGACTAATTGTACAAAGATAATTTGTACCAAGGACTGCTTGTACCAAGGGACTACTTAATTATACTTAGAGACTACTTGCAGCCTACAATGTACACGTACCACTGACTACATACTTGTATCAATTGAGAGAGTACTTAACTATACCAGAGAATACTAAGAGATTACTTCTACATGTACATGTACGAAGAACTACTTGTATAAAGGAGTACTTGTATTAAAGAGCTAGTCTGCCTTTACACATGTATAAGCCATTTGCCATTTGTTTCAACCATTTGCGACTCGGCGAGGTAAATCTAGCTTATTGAGCTACACGATATCAATGAAATACGTGTCCATTGTCGCAAGGGCCTACTCGTATCAAGGACTCGTATAATGGTATATCCCTTGATATATTGTATCAAGCGACGACTTGTATCAAGGGACCATTTTCCTAAGGGACTACTTATACGTGTATAGGCTCTGTTTCAACCATTGATGCGATTCGGCGAAGTAAATCGAGATTATTGAGCTTCACGATATCGCGGAAATGCCCATTCTACGCTTTGTCTCAAGCGTAAGGTTGTGGAAAAAAATCATCTGACACTCATGCCTTCCATCGCTTATCCGTATTATCAAAGACAGCCTCCCATGAGACTTATTCATTATTAACACAATAATTCCCGTTGTTTAACAGCTGCGTTGCGGCGACGAGCATCAAGGGCGCCTTTCTGTGCATTGGGTACGTGCATGCACTGTGTGCACAGAGTGCATGCACAGTGCACACCCATCAATAAATTATGTTTCTGATGGGTGATCATCCGTGAGAAATCAAGGTGCAGCGTTCAACTCTGCATGTAACTCACGTGGATTCAATACGAGAACATGAAAAGAGGCTTAGTTCAGTAATCCTCGGTTAATGGTCCAGACTAGCAAACAATTCGTGTTCAATTTCCATAGCAATCTATAGACTAGCAATCTATAGACTATTAGATATAATTTGAACACGAATATCGAATTTGGCAGCGTTTGGTGACAAATGAGTAGACCTAAACCGTCATTTAGATCTCAATAATCTTTTATTGAAGATATTAATGTTATATTATTGATGAAATAAATAATATCTTATTGACAATATCAATGATATCTTATTGATGTGACATTGCAAGATATAGAGCCTATTGCTTTGAAGTCGTGTCATTCCACGCCCAATTTGAAACAAGGACGTTAAGAACACGTGACAAGAGGCGAATATATTTATTCATAACTAAATTTTACATGTAAATCAGATTTAGACATGTAACGACTTAAGTGCTCTATAATCAGCAAGTTGAAGCAGTACTTGAAACACAGTGAAACAAACAGTAGCAACAATCCCAAGGGTTCATTTATACGCGTAGTGCAAAAATACCGGTAAATAACTCTGATTCTGAACTTATTTTGTCATGCAAAATTGAAATCTATTGCTCTTTTTCAAACTTCTGTTTTGGGCAATAATGTACAAAACGCATTCCCCATTCAGATAATAGCAATGAAAAGAGGAGAAAAATCCTAGCTTAACTCTCTAACTGCACCAATAGACCTAAGCGACGCACAGGTAAAGCAAAGCAACTTGGCGAGACAAAAAATTCTAAACAAAAATGACAACACTTGTGAGATTTAAAAACCCCCAAAAAATTATGGAAACTTAGGCCTATAAAGTCAGAAAGGATAAAGTTGGCATGTTCGGTAGATGCAATGCTGAAGCCTTCATATAGATTTTAAATGAATTTAGCAGTGAAAGGGCTGACGAATTTAAATCACTTCTGCCTAGGGTGCAACAAGTGACTTGAAATCTTAGCCGCGGCCGGACACCGGGATTCGAACCGACGCATGTCGGACCCGTAATCCGAGCTTCGCAAATTAGACCACCCAGCCACAACGCTTCGTAACGACAAAATAATTATAGTTCGTTGGAGTGTATTCCCTATTCACAAGCATACACCCGATGTTCAGTCGACGTTGAGTTTCCTGAAGGACTCCTGCACGACGGTCGTGTCCTTCTTGCTCGCATCAATCTTGTACCGCTCGTGTGTGTAGTCAAGTTGACGCGCACGGAACTCTGGCGCCATGAGGCGACGTTTCAGGTCCTCTGCGACACAAAAACACAAAGACTAGACTTAGGGTGGATTTTACAGACGTATCTGTGTTCTCACCTTTACCTTCACTTAGTTTCTCTCCTAAGCTGAAAATACAATTTAACAGCAGCCCATAACTGCCATTCAAAGAAGCTTTTCTATTTCGTTTGGTCCATACGACGTCATTAAATTAACATGACGTCATAGATGTCGAGCAAAATTATTTCTGTTGACACTAAATTCAAATTAATGTCATTTCTTGTCGAAATAAATTTGTTTCATTTTCAATTAATAAACATATTGATTTTTTTTCGAATGGCAGTTAAGAGCTGCCGGTAAATTGTGTCCTAAGCTAAAGTAGAGGTAACGATGGGAACAAAGGTACGTCTATAAAAGAATTGTACAGTACCAAATAACGATTAATAGCTTACTATCACAACTTATTCACAAAACAGGCCTATTCAATCTCGACGAAATTAATTATAAGCAGATCTACTCATCTGTATAGGCTAAACGTCAAAAATTAGCATTCTTGTTTTACTGCTCATTTTTGCATCTCCCACTGTTTTATCAACAATTTTCCTACAACAAAAAAACATTTTTATGCTCGTGGGGGGAGGAGATCATGCATCCCCCACCATCCTCCCCCCTGGATCCGTCCTTGCGCTTCTCTTTTTCTTTTAAGGACCGTGTGTAGTAAGGAAGACTATTGCGGTTCGGTTCTGTGTAAGAGGGCCACCACAGAACCGCTCCCCCTTCTTTAATCGCCTTTTACGACTGCCCCGGGAAGCTCTGGGCTGCAAGTCTATTCTTTGTTCCCCGGCTTGCTGGGGGTTACAACCGTCCTTGCGCGGAAGTTCTTGCATATAGATATGGGCTTAGGCTACAGTAACGGTACGTAGTGATGTAAGCTGCTATAGGCTGCGTAGGACTAGATAATTTTTAGTTAATTCAATTAGATTTAAGCTACCCATTCTTATTAGTCTAATCTTAATCTATATTTTAAAGGATTGAAGTGAAGCGCTTCGGCAGTTCTGGCGTCGTAATGCAACGATTGTACTGTTTTTAATTTTGCGCCGATTGCCAAATTACATATCGATCGTCTGATAAGTTTCTGCAAAGTTTAAGCATTCGCATGGTGGCGCCAGTCGTACCTATTTTGATTTACATTTTAAAGTTCCCAAATATGTTATTAATTATGCCTTATCTTACTCAGTTAACTAAATACTATAATTATAATTTGTAACGAGAGGCCTGTATTCTCAATTTTTTGTACCATGGAGTCGAGTTCTTGAGCACTTTTATTGTAAGAAAAATTCGAAATGTTGATGTTGCAATAAGAACAAATTAACAGTGCAGATACCATCTGAAGATATAAATCAGTTGGTAAGGCGTTAGCCCATCATGCTGAAAATGGGTGTTCGATTCCCGTAGAAGGCGGAATATTTTAGGATTTGGCTTGAGATGGTAACTAATGGTGAGGCCTAGGCTAATTCTAATTATTTGACACCATGAAAATAGAAATAATTAAATCCTATGCAGTAGGCCTACCATGTAGGACTTTCGCGTTTAAACTCTGGTCACTATGTATAAGCCGCGCACTTCAAACGGTGTGCGGACACCTTCCACCCACCTTCGCGGAACGATGAAACGACCGACACGGGAAACTATAATGTTTTCAGATGCCCATTAAGTCCGGTAGTATCAACTAACTATCGTTATTTTGAATAAATCCACTCTTCGTCTATACACAACAAGAACTTGACCTAGTAGGCAGAGAATTAGACAGAGAAAAATGGGTTCAAACGAATCACTCGGTTTATGATACGCTACAAGTGCAGTGCAGGTATGTACATGTATGTCTCCACGCAGCAGCGGACTGCGAGCCATTGGCTACATAAAATAGAGTGAAAAGATGGTGGATTAAAAGAGTCATTTTATGCCAACGCTGCCGACCGACAATGTCCGTGTTCTGTACTCCTTGAAGAAACGACAAATCAGTTACAATTAATTAATTAACTAAAAACATTTATTATAGCATCACGCAATAGAAGTACAATAAGGTCAAGGATATAACAAAGCTAGTTCACACAGAGCCGTTGACAACGACGACGACCTCAAATAGCAACCACTAGACCACGTTCGCCTGCGTGAACTAGTGGAATGGTCACTGGACAAAAAAAACAATAGAATACATCTAATAACCAAACAAAGCCTAAGCGCACCGGATATAGCTTTGATGGGTCCGGCGGAGGGTCCCTTGTAGTCGTCGGGAAGGTACTCGTCCGGCCAGAGCGACATCGGGATGGCCTTGTACAGACTCTCCATCGTGTCGTGCACGTGCAACTGCGCACAGCAGACGCGCGCAGATGTGTAATTACCGCACAAATTCACAGATATGATGACAGTACAGACTCACAAAGACTTCATTAAAAAAAGATGCACGAAAATGTGATCACAACATAGACGCAACACAACGTGCGCGATTGGGCCTACTGAGAAAAAGTAGGCTATTATGAGTTTAAAAGCTTATAGTGAATTAAACGGCTCCAGTGTATTGCTTCACTGTAGACTACGTGAAAATACTGCGTGTCATAATTCTGTTGCGAGAATGCTCATGATGGAATAATTGAACTTACATGTGATGCCGCTCATTTCCATTGAACCATTTAAAAGAAATGTTGTGATTTCGTGCACAATGTCATGCATACAATTAAGTCTATTTAACTTCATCTATAATTTAAGTATAAAAAAACTGGAAATCTCAAAGTATTGAACATTTAAATAAGATTAAAATACAAGCTAAATTTCAAGCATAAATCAATCAGTAACACAAATTGAACACCTACAGATCGCTCAAAATACAGACATGCAACAACTAGGTGCAAAACACATCAAGGCTTTATCATTTTCGCACAGTCACGGAAATTTAATACATTTTACATATAAAATATCACAACACAGATATAACACTGACTCACACAACTGTTTAATGAAATCTAAAAAAAAATATATGTCAAATTGTTGACACAAAATCTATAACTTTTTATCAAATATTGTCCAAAAATCAATCTTCCAGTTTTTATGTGTTTTGTGAGTCTGTGAGTTTTTATGTATTCTGTGAGTTTTTATGTTCCCGCACCTACGATTCAAGCAAATGATGTTTTTCCATCTCCGTTTGCATGACATATTCTTGGTGCGTTAAAAGTGCAATATACATACATACATACATACATACATAGATGTGTGGCTTGATTGATTCATGGTGCTCATCTTGCAATAATGTCGTTTTTGATCTTGATTAAGTAAATCATAAAAGTAAAAAAAAGTTAACTAAGAAATATTTGTATTCAGATCCAGCACTTCTAACCAGAAAATTACATAAATATTATCCCTTAGCTCTTTACAAAATGTTAACTTCAAAATTTCAATTTCAAAAATTAAACTTAAAAAAAAAAAATTCAACCCACATCCAAAATATAATCAAAATCTAAAATACAATTCAAATGTAAAATTAAATCGAATTCTAAAACACAATTATACAACCCAAACAATAAATACAATCCAATCGAAGAAACAATCCAACAGTATTGCAAATGAAGCTATTAATTTTTCGGGTATTATGTAGCCTACCCTTTCCGTGTACTTCTTTTTCAGCAGCGGTCTCATGATCGCCATCATCAGTTCAAATATTGTACCCGCGTTGTAGAAGTGAAAAGCCTTCACGCGTCCACAGTTACAGTCCTGCATGTAGCAACAGAATGGTCGTTACATCAGTTCTACCCCCTGCAGGCCGGGGAACAAAGAATTGGCCTCAGCCCAGAGCTCCCCAGTCGATTCATAAAAGCCTTCACGCGTCCACAGTTACAGTCCGGCATGTGGCAACAGAATGGTCGTTGCATCAGATTTAGGGTCTTGATATTTCATTTAGTCATCTTTTCGTTGTCACCATGAGTGCATATCCTACTAACCTTTACAAACATTCAAACTCGACGGTACCACCTTGTATTTCAATCTGTGTGTATCATATACTTCACATGTACATTTATATATAATATTCAGCTGTATTTATTCCTGTAGTGAGCTATGTCGTGTATATTTGTTTAAATGTATCACAGACATTTATGTGCAATACCTTAGACAAAAAGTTGTCGTTCAAACTTCATCTGAAATGCTGAATATGTAACATTTTCTATAAAACAAAAAGTGCTCGTTTACATGTAGCTTACACGCAGTTATCTAAACATAAATTAGATTAAAATTCTATAGCCTAATGTTTCACACATTCAATTGAATAACGTTATCAACTTAAGATCAGCGATAAAGTATCCTATATTAAGGCTTCACGTTCACAATCTTCATCATAAGCAACAATTGTTAGTAGTTGCATTCTACTCAAAAACAAGAAAAATAAACCGACGCTAAAAAGAACAAAAGCTGAAAAACAAAGAAAAAGAAGAGAAGCAGAAAAAAGCAGAATAGAACCGAAACAAGCCTGGTAGATCTTGGACGTGTTCTTGCCCACGTCGCCCTTCATGCGCGCGATATGCCTCGTCGTCATGCCCGTCATGTCGAAGACGAGCATGACTCCGTTGACGACGATGTTTTCATCTTCAACTCGGAACAGCTCTTGGGCGCTCAGACTGGCACGCATCTCGTTGGCCACGGACATGAGCTTGTTGTCCATGTCAGTCATGCCTGCACAGAGCGCCTTGAGTCACACGTGGTTGTCTGGACGGTTGACACGGTTGAAGGGGTTGAACTCCTTCAGTTAATCTACAAGCTTAGCTAAATTATGGTATTTTATGCCATTTTAAACGAAAACCTGAGTACTTTTTTGGAATTTGAGCAATAAATCCTCCAGGTTCTATAAGTACAAATTGATAGATGAAATCATCATCTGATGAGGTCAAGTATAGTAGGCATGCACATACACATAACACACATTTGGGGCTGCATATCCTATATATGCAGGGGTGTACCATTTTCAGCCATGGATACCCGCCCTCCACTTGACCCTATCCGTCGCATCATCACGTCTTAATCCCTTGGTTTTCATATCCTTCTCTGTCAAGCCTTTCCACATCGTTTCCGGTCTTCCTCTATGTCTTTTCCTCTGTACCTCATAGCCCCCTGCAGGCTGGGGAACAAAGAATCGGCTTGCAAGCCCAGAGCGCCCCGGCGAGTCGTAAAAGGCGACTAAAGAAGGGGAAGCAGTTCTGTGCGGGCTCCCTTGCACAGAACCGGACTGTATATAGTCTTTGTGCTACACACGGTCCCTAAACCACTAAAAAAAATCTACCTCATAATCGATACATTTTCGCACCCAATCATCTGGTTATTTTCTCAAAGCATATCCAAGATATCTCATTCGGTTTCTTCATACCACCCCCCCCCACTGCATCCAACTCCTTTCTAGCTCTCAGGTCCGCACCATGCTTTCTCTCTTTGAATGACACACGCACTACTAATCCATCTCATCGTTTTCATTTCTGTCGGCTCAAATCGGGCCTCCTGGCCAGCTTTATTGCCCACGTCTCGCTTCCATACTAATTGAATATCATCTTCTTACACACGCATCGTGTACCCTTCCTTTCTGTTTCAGCAATACACAGTATAGGCCTACATTCCAGCTAGAATTGGTGAATTTCCAAACTTTCTCTATGCATCTCGTCAAGCATCTCGTCTTCATCACCGAGGCAGATTCTGCACCTCCTTTGAGCTTTATCATATCCCAAAGATAATAAAATTGTTCTACTCTTTCAAATGTGTTCTCCTCTACTTTCACTTCCTTGCCACCCATCTGCGTTGGAGGAAGAAGTAGTAGAATATGATAAAGAAGTACATGTAAATATATTAGAAATATGACACTTCGAAGTAAATCTAAACCAAAGTTTAATCCTGACTCTGAGGCTTAAAACCAACTCAACCCTAATACACTTTGTAGCCTAATTCATGTTTACCCTGAAGAAAAAATGCGTGACAAAACTTGTTAGTTTTCAAACGTAATTTATAATATTCTAAATCAAAATATACACAGAAAATAGAACAAGCCATGGTAATGCACATAGTCATAGTCCATCGTCCATTCAATTTACTTTATTGGAGCGTGTTGTGTTGGTAACTGGTTAATGCGTAGATTATAGAAAATACTAAATACATACACAAACGATAGCATACATTTCATATAAAATTAAGTTGTTCAATAGAGAGTTATTTTAATGATCCAGGATTATTTGGACAACTCTCCAATATTGGCGAGTTATATAAATGTCTCGGATCTGATATCTCGAGAGTTATTTGAATGATCTGGATCTAATGTGCAGGATCTGATTGGATCGTGACGTCATTTTTGTTCCACAGCAATTTTAAATCAAGCAACTCACGATTGAGCAACTGGGCCCTTAGTGATATGATAGTAAATCATTGAAAAGAAAAATCAGAGAATGGGATAGTAAAGATATAAAAATAGATAGATATAAAAATCAGAGAATGGAATAGGATATTGACAAAGACGACAGCAAGAGTTACAGTAGTCTCTCGAGTCTAACCAATCTGTATTCAGTTTCTTTGAGCACATATGTTTTAAAATGTTTAGACACAATTACTCAATCGAGAGTTATTTGGTTTTAAATTGCTACAGAACAAAAATGACAATCAGATTGTGCAAATTAGATCCAAATCATTCAAATAACTCCGGAATATTAATAATTTCTCTTAAATCGAATCTTTCTAACCTGCCTAAACGTTTTATTATGGGTTTTACTAAACTGGGAAAACTTTTGGGGTGGTTTTGTAGACTTTAAACCCACATTAAACAACTTTGATCTTTGACCCTTGTTTACTTTCTAAAGGATGCTAACCATAATGCTACTGTGTGTACTGGCGGCGCAAGGGGGCGAATTCGGCGACAG
>JAQIWG010007441.1:0-12323 GCA_034695025.1 Chamaedrilus cognettii
AATCCCTGAAAATTTCAAGGAAATATATTTACTTTTGGCCGAGTTATCGCGAATTCGCTAGGGGATTGTTTTTTTATTCCGCACTCTGACGAAGTTTACATCAGCCCACACTTGGGATATGCAAAAATCTCAGGTTTTCTCCACTTCGACAATTTTCCAAGCCTTAAGATAAAGGCCCAAACGCCGCACAGCACTTGTTCCTAGTACATTCGAAGTAGCTTGCTAAGCTGAAAAAAAATTGAAAGCTAATCTTATTCCTGAGTTGCGTAGCAGCTTCGGGACACTAAAAAAAGCTATTTTGACAACTACTCCGGGAAATATCTATTATAATGAGCAGCCCAAGCTTTTACAGACTCCATAGGCCCATTTTTATTCAAACATGCCCTTTTACGGCGTCGCCGATAGGCGAACGCCGTATTGTTTCGGCTCGGTACCTTTATTTATTTTTTTCTTTATTATTATTATTATTTTTCTTACGTATCTTTGGCGCATTCTCGGAGACTCGCCTCCTGACCTATAAGTCTAGAATGAGGGTTAACTTTTTTTTCCCGTTAACGAAAATGCTTCCAGCGAAAAAATTTCAGTGTAAACTTGTGGGGGTGTCCGGGAGGCCACCGCGCGCACTTTTGCATGAATCGCGATAATGTTTTTACTATCAGTCCGCACGCTTTTTGCACCAGATTGTTCCACTTACTACTTACTAAGAAACGCCTATACATGTTTTAACAAAATATTGATATATAAGGTGGGTTTTTGTAAAAATTTGGGGCGGCCAAAACCTTTGCGCCACAATAACTCAGCCACCACTGAACGAATTTCGACAATTTTTTCAGGGAACTTGCGGACTAAGCATGGACTATACAGCTTCATTTTAATTTTGAAATATATGAACGGTGCCCTCGGGAGCCCCCCCCCCAGATTAATTTTTTATTTATTCACGTAATCGTGGGTAACAGCCTTGAACGCTACGAAAATGAAACCAGGGGCGAAATATATATGCCATTGGGGAAAGCACTTCTGGCATAATTATTCATGTCGAAATGTTAAGGGGGCCTGGAGGGGCCATATCATGCACTTTTAAAGAATCGAGATAATTTTTTTATTATCAGTCTGATTTGCAAGATTTTCCACTGTTGTGTGGCACTTGGTCGGGGCTAAAAATCGCCTCATATATGCTTTAACAAAATATTGATACATGAGATGGGCGATCGGTTTTTTATAAAAGTAGGGGGGCCAAAACCCTTGCGCCACAACAACTCAGCCGCTACTGAACGAATTTAGAAAAAATTTAGGGAACATGCGCACTAAGCCCTGATTATATAGTTTTGCTTGGATTTGTATAAAATTCACAATGCCACCCGGAGCCCCCCCCCAGATTTTTATTTGCATTTCTTTTTCTTTATCACAGAAAATGTGTTCTGTGTTCATGTTGTAGATGTTCGCCTATTCTTTCCAAAATGGGTAAATCCTGCAGTAAATTTTAAAACTCATGTATATCTACTCGTGGGGGCCTGCGCGCACGCCGTTTATGCACGGGTACTGTGCTTCCGTCTAGTTGCTGTTCTATAGCAGCACATTGACCTTGAAAACACGATCTTAAAATTAATGTTTTGAACGCCATATTTCTAAAATCCCTAATGTAAAATTTCAAATTTGTAATTCTACAGATGGACTTTAAAACATGAATTGATAACTGCGTGACGCCAGGCCCTTTAGAATCTATTTATATATTTGCCATCGTTTTGGACAGGTTGTGTTGTCATCTTTTGAGTAACAGAACGGTACAATACAATGCTTTCTACATTGTATTGCACTATTATATTATTGGTAGCACGTGCGATCAATGAATGAAGATTAATTGCTGGTATTTTTTTAATGAGAGCTGTCGGACAGAAACGATATAAAATCTGTGCACTAATTGAAACACATCTTAGTTGTCATCGACTGTGCCTATAGCACCGTGAGCTGGAAATAAACCTTAGTTACTATCGCAGTATTTTAATTTTTGGCCTTGTGAAGTGTGTGATCTTTAAAGTCACAAGAGCTAGATATGAATTGCCGGTGGCATAGGCCGCCTATGCCACCGTTATTATCAAACAGTTCCATAAATCTAAATAGCTGTTCGAACGATGTTTGAGCCTTAAACCTTGCATGTGCTAGCTAATTCTTTGGCTCGCTTCATTACTTTTAAGCCAACGATTATCTTTCAGCTCCATAAATTTGACAAATAATCATTAAATTTTCATCAATTAGTCTAGAAGAGACCCGTCATCATCATCATCAATTCCGTTTTCCCGTCCATCTTCCGTCCCAGTACAGGTTGGACGTCTGCGGCTACGGGCACACGCGCTCGATCACGTGCCCTGACCCCCCTGAATCTAGAACTGAGAGGCCTTCTAGGGGAGGAAACAATGAAGCCGACAGTTAAACAATCAAGGAGATGTTGACATCTGTCTACAGTTTGCGCAGAGGCCTCCTCGAAGTAGGGCTTACAAACTGGCTCTAGACCCGCCCATCTCTAAGACACCCCCCGACCTGAGCATCGTCTCAAAAATATTGGGGAGAGCCACGAGCAGAAATGTCGTGCATTGTTTTGCCCGAGGCCTGCTGAAGTATATTTTACGAACCGGACACCCTTTCTGCCGTTCAACCTGCCCAATGGTGGCAGCAGGAGCAGGGCTGCCGGACAGTTTAATCACACCTGTGGCACTCCCTATCTCTCCCATAGTATCGCTTTTTGCAAAATTTTAAGGTGTTAAATCAGCGCACTGCTCTAGCTGGCGTACCAATAACGCGATTTCATTGGTTCCTGGCTCCCCGTAGAGCTTTCCCCAGCTGGGGACCGGGAACACACAGAATGGCGACGATGTGGATGGATCAAACACGGGTCGTGTCTAGAGGTGCTGGTGCCCAAACAATGCGTAATGTACATGTATACAAGCCGTTGCCCATATAATGCTGAAAATAGACCGAGGCGAGGGATTAGGGCCCCGATAGGGTTTCAAAGTTACAGTTAGGGCTAGATTTGTGGTTAGAGATTTTAGGCAAGCAAAAGCATGGCCGGCAACGGCACGGGCACCAGCACAACTCGACTCGACCCCGCTTTAATTGAAGCACAAGTGGTTATATATCCACTAGAACACCGTGAACCCTAACCGTTGCCATAACCAGGGCCGGCGGAAGGGCACGCGCCCCCCCGGCCGGAAGGACAGAGTTTTGAGGGTCTAATTGACGACAATTTTGCATTTATTTTGTCGTTTTTGAATACAGCAGCTTTGAATGTAACGGTTGACCTTGCGCGCCGTCACGTGTCCGAGCACCGCAGAGCAGTGCGCCGTTTAATTTAATAAAAAATCGATGCGCAAAACAGGTCGAGTGTCACTTCTGTTACTTCTATATTCTGTGGTTTAATGTCGTGTCCGGGACGACTCACAGACAATGATTATGTTGCAAAAGTCATCGGCCTAAATTAATTTTTTTAGGGGGGGGGGATTTCAATCCTGGCTCCTAGTTAAACACCTCCGCTATGATTTAATTGAGCTTGGTCCAGTGTTGAGCCTGTATACACGCCATCCCGTCTACTTCATGCACGCTCTCCCGTCTGTTTCTTATACGCCATCCCGTTTACTTCTTACACGCCTTCCCGTCCTCTTCTTAAATGCTCTCCCATCTATACTTCTTACACGCCATCCCGTTCTCTTCCTACACGCTCTCCCGTCTATTTCTAACAACCCGTTTACTTCCTACACGCCTTCCCGTCTTCTTCTTACACGGCATCCCGTACACTTCTTGCACGCTCTGCCGTCTACTTCTTACACGCCTTCCCGTCTACTTCTTGCACGCTCTCCCGTCCTCTTCTTACACGCTCTCCCTTCTATTTCTTACACGCCATCTCATCTATTTTATGGGACGGCGTGTGCGCCGTCCCACTACTACCTCCATCTACTTCTTACACGTTCTCCCGTCTACTTCATACGCGCCTTCCCGTCCTCTTCTTACACGCTTACCGTCTAGTAATTCTTACACGCCATCCCGTTCTCTTCTTACACGCCATCCTGTTTTCTTATTGCATTCTCTTTCGACTACATACACGCTCTGCCGTCTACTTCTTACATGCCATCCCATCTACTTCTTACACCCTCTCCTGTGTACATCTTGCACGCTCTCCCGTGTACTCCTCACGCGCTTCCTGTCCTCTTCTTACGCGCCATCCCGTCCTTTTCTTACACGCTCTCCCGTGTACTTCTTACACGCTATCCCGTCCTCTCCGTACACGCTCTCCCGTCTAATTCTTACACGCCATGGCATCCCGTCTACTTCATACACGCCATCCCGTTTACTTTTTGCACGCCTTTCCGTCTTTTCTTATACGCCTTCCCGGCCTTCCTTACACGCCTTCCCGCCTTCTGCCTAAACGCCCTCTTGTCCCCTTCTGACACGCCATCATTCATACCTTCTTACACGCATTCTTACACGCATTCCTTCACACGTTCTGTACCTTGGGCTAAAATGCACGTTCTCTTCACACGCTGGTCGGTCCTCGGACCGACGGGAGCGCGTGGCGTGTCGTGGACCGACTGTGTGGCGTGTCGGAGAGCGACTGTGTGGCGTGTCGTGGACCGACTGCGGCGTATCGTAGACCGACTGTGTGGCGTATCGAACAAAGGACTTCATCACTTTATAATTTGCTTACTGAGTGAAACATCATTATGTAATTTGCTTAGTGAGGGAAACAACCAAGCACAATCTACGCCATTTAAAGTTGGTATATCTAGCGTATGCCATTGTTGTTCAGCCAGTCCTCAGCTGATGCACTGGTTAATCAATTAGGCCCACTTTGATAAGCCAATTCCAAGCATTCAATAGCATTTTCACTACGAATCACAGACTAATTTGCAGGCTTTTGTCGTTTTGCACTACAATTAACATTTCGGGGTAAGTGCATAGAAATTACTGCAAGATTTCAGGGTGCCGTATATACCGTGTATACTCCGTACCGTGTATATTCCCTAGTGTTTTCAGAAAATGTATACATTCCCTGACTGAATCAGAGAATATGCACTAAACCCTGAAAATCTCAGAGAATGTTTGCTCATTCCCTATAACATATAGAAACAATAATAAGAAGAAGTGTAGTGTAAGATTTTTTTTGGATCAGGGCATTTAAACCATGATTTAAACCAAACGTCATCAAAGTTTCCCAGCGTCGCATGAGGTAAATCGCACTGTTTGAAATTTTGGCATTTAAGAAATGCTCTTAACTTACATTGAACTGTTCGGGGTAATTATGTTTAGGTGGTTGTGTATGTGACATGATACGCCCATTTGTAAATATATACGGAAAAAATAAATATTTGGAAGAAAATTTATCATTCTAAGATGAAGAATTTTTATTTACTTGTATAATATTCCCACCCAGCCCCACCACCCTCTCTGACCGACGTACTCCTGCAAACCGGGTAACAAAGAATTGACGGTGTTCATTCAGCTTATCTGGTTATATTCGGCAGGTCACAGTAAATGTATTGAGTAGGCTATGTAATATGGACAAATATATAAAATTGGACTTATTCGGGGGTGGGAAATCCCAATTTTCAATCGGTTACACGAAATTTCATTCGATTTTTCCGCAATTTTTGTTTTTAGATTTTATTTAAGAATTCTACTACTGGTACTAACTCACGATAAAAGATTTTGTAAATACGATATCTAATTCGGATTTCTCACTTTTTCTGCAAAATCTAGGCTATATTTTAAAGCGATTAAAAATGTTTCCTTTCAATTTGAACAGCTTGGTGGCATTTGGCACCAACTATCTACAGCCTAGCCTCTTTTTCTATGTATTTCTCTTTTTGCAGAAAAATCACACTGAATATCGTTAAACAGATTTAAAATTAGGATTCCGAGCCCCTATTTCACCAGCTGATGATCGCTGGTGGTGGTTTTACCATATCTGGTACGGTATCTGTGGTAGGCATCGTCGGAACATTTGTGGCTGGATGATAATACATGATAATAATGCACGATAGTATGATTGTACGACAAAATCAATTTTAGGCCATCGTTACGATGTAGGATATTGGGTGTATGATGATGGCATTTGGTAGTGTAATTTCAGGATTGTTATGAAGCATTTATTTTGACATGTTGAGTTTCTGAGCTTCAAGGGAAAAAAGTGTCAAACTTGTGAAAATGTTGAAAATTAATATTTATGAGCCCGATATGATGAATTATGTCAAAGAAGTAGCGACTGTTAGGAACTTTTTGGTGTTTTGCATCCGTTTTCAGGTAGTTCTATTACAAAATATGTACGATATCATAGAAAATAAACAATAATTTGTATGATATTTTTTGAGCAAGAAATGATTATTTTCAACCTTTTGTACTATACTAATTGCACACAGAAAAATTGACAACACTGGGTATGGTACACGGTCATTAAACTTCTAAAATCATCGCACCATCACCTTATCTGACTGAATCAGATGTAATAGGGGAGGGGATTTCTTATGCACTTTCCTCGTTCCCATGAGAAGATTAACCAAAATTTACATCGCAATTAAAAGCAAGTACGCCGCACATGTTCTGTAGGAGTCTTCTGTAATCAGTATGAATGAGGTGAGGGCAGAGATAAGTGACGTTTAAGGTGACCTACTTTTCGCCAATTATATACTAGATTTCCAACAATTTGCTAAGGCAATCTTTATGCTTATACAGCGGTGATGCTAATTTTATTCATTGATCGACCAAGTGTGTTACTGTTGTCTATTTACCTTTTTATTTTTGTGAGGTCATAAGCAGTATAAATTAAAGTAAAGGTCCATGTTCCGATTAAGACTCTTATTCGTCAGGAAATCTGACGTAAGCGATCGTACACGAGTCGTAAGGTGGCTTTAAGATCCTATTTGGGTAGTTGGTACATTTGTTAAAACTTGCTCATGAATCGTATACGACTCGTATGAAACCAGGAGCAGCGATCAAAGTTGCAAATAAGGACATTTCAAATTCGTAAGCGAGTCGCAAGGTCGTAAGCTCAGTTTATAACCTGTTCGCAAAGTGGACTTCGGTTTTATCAGAGTCGTAAGCTAGTTTTATCAAACTGAGTTGTAGACCTTTTTTGATGCTAGCATCAGAAAGGGCCTTTATCTGATAAGAACAGCTTGCGATTTCTGTCAGTGGCGCCGTGACATTTTCACTCAGGGGGATCAATGCATCGTGGTAGCCTGTATATTTGGTTCATCCAAGACTGAGTTTGATGCACGGATGGGTGTACATGCACAGTATGACTGTGCACTATCATACACAGCGCATAGTGCATATGCACAATGCAAACGCAGTGTTAGCCATGTTGCTTTGTTGCATTTCGCCTATTGCATTTTGTGTATAGGCCTACTCCGCAAAGAATTTAGGCTCAATGAATGTGCCATAAGACTTGGTGCACATGCACAGTGCACATGCACAGTGCATTCACATGCTTATATGCACTGTGCATATGCGCTGAGTTAATTTTGCACTATTTTGCATATGTACAATGTGCAAATGCACTGTGCATATGCCAGTGCACATTGACAGTGCACAGTGCATATGCGCAGCGCATTCACACATTTATATGCACTGTGCATGTGCATTGAGTTTATTTTGCACTGTGCATGGTGTGCATATTCCGTATGCATATGAACAGCGTGCTCTGTTTGCATTCACAGTGCATGTAAGCTGTGTGAATGACTGAATGTGCTGTGCAAATGAGCAGCATTCATCGTGCGCACTGCATATGCACAGTGTGCATATGCACAGTGTGTGTATGCGAATCGATATGTGAGCGCATAGTGCATATTCCAATTGCATGTTCAATTTGCAATGTATGTGTGCACAGCGCATGTGCAAAACTAGTAAGGTGCACATGCATAGTATTCGTGCATTCTGCGCACATGCTACACTGCATTGAAGTATTAATCCACTGCGCCTTTGCATGGATGTACATACTACAGAGTTTGTATTAGCTTTGTAGTGAGCACACAATGCAGAGTGCCTGTGCACTGTGTTCATGCACAGAATAGAGTGCACATGCAACGCGCATGGTGCGCTATAAAATGCAACTATCGTAGAAAATACATTATCTATGTTATGTAGTGCGTGGCTACTGCTCATTGCGCGCATACACTCTGCACGGAATATAGTGCACTAGTGCACACACAGTTGCAAAGGCACGCATGTGCACAACGCATGGGCAATGTGCATGTACACGGAATGTTATGGCGGATTTATTTAACCATAATATGGTGCACAGTGCACATGCACAGTGAGCAGTTTTTATGCACTGTGCATGTAAACTATGCGCAGTGCCTGTGCATTGTACATGTGTACAGTTTACAGTGTGCGGTGTGCTGTGCATATTGCCCATTGCGCTTTAAATTCAGCGCTGTGCATGTATGCACAGTATATACCCACTTTGTTCTCTAGTAGGCATGGTGCTCATGCACTATACACTCTGCACGAGTCCTGTGCACATGCACCGCGCATGCAGCAGCGCATATACACTGTGCATGTGCACCTTCTCCAACCCACGTCCATGTTGCAAATAGTGATGCATTTCTGCTTCGCTGTGTGCAGTGTCTCACTTATGCACGGTGCACAAATATTGTGTGCCATGTGGAGTTGTGAGGAGTACAGTGTATGTACTGCGCACATGTACAGTACATTACACTGTGCATTCGTAGACACGCCTAGTATGTGAACAGTGTAATCACAGTACAGTGTATGTGAACAAAGCACTGCGCATGTTTCCTGTGGTTATGCATTATATAGAGTGCAACATGCGCATACGCAGCGCAGTGGCCATGCACCTTGCGTGTGTTCAGTGCAAAAAGTGCAGCGCCCATGCAAATACGTAGTGAATTTGCATTTTACAGGGCAGAGCGTGGATTGCCGTGCACATGGCTTATTGCATGATCACTTTGTGCTGTGCGTGATGCACATGCTTATATGCATGCTAACTGTGCATCCTACATGTAACTGTGCACTTTTTACTCTGTGTAATCCACATAACTGTGCCTACTAACTATGCATACTAACTGTGCATAGTAACTGTGCATATATAACTGTGTACATATGCTGTGCATAGTGGCCAATGCGCATAAGGTTTTTGAGAGGGGCCTCTATGCTTTCTTCAAGTCTGAGCGTTGTTTAGACATAGCTAGTGATCGTCATTTTGCTGGAAAGTGGGCAGACGCGAGCAGCGTGATTCCTATTCGCAAGGGCGTTTGATAATATTGACATAAAACTGAGCTATATCCGCGAGCGATATTCGCAAGCGGTTTTGAGTGACTTTTAGGTGAGTGTTAAGCTCTCCGTCGCTCATCCATGGTTGGCCAAAAAATCTCCAACCTTAGATTTGCCGATGACATCGACCTCATGGCTGGAAGAAGAACAGAACTGATAGAATTAACATCATTGACGGACAAAATGTGTGCAGCCTATGGAATAGAAATCAGTTCAGAAAAAGTAAAGTACTGTCTGTTGGAACAGATGCTGCTAAACCTGAAGTAATGATCAGAGGGAAAGCATTCGAACAAATGGACTTCTTCAAATATTTAGGATCAGTCATCACAAAAGACGGAAGGTCAATCGTTGATTTAACAACAAGAACAGCTATAGCAACTAGTATACTAGCTAAATTGAAACCTCTACTTGACAACAGAAATATAAATACGAAGACTAAAATGCGGCTAATGAGATCGATCATTATGTCGACCGCACTGCACGGTTGCGAAATATGAACACTGCTAACAGAAACTGAAGGGAAACTGCAAGCTTTTGAAATCCGATGTCTGAGAGGAGTTTTGAAAATATCATATTGAGACCACCGCACAAACAAATCAGCGAGAGAGGAAATAACTCAAATTATAGGACAACACGAATCTCTTAAAGCAGCAGTGAAAAGCCGGAAGATGCAGCTGTATGGTCTGACCAAGAGAGCTAGAGGCCTTGTAACCTTGATCCTATAGGCAGCGGTGGAAGGTACATGCGGCAGAGGACGGCCTCGCACAACCAGGCTGAAAAACCTGACCGACTGGACAGGATTGTTAGTTTACGACATCCACACGATATCCAAAGAGCGTCAATGATGGAGACAGATGGTCATTGCTGTTGCTCATGGTGCCCCCACGGTCGACGAAATCAAGAGCTAGGCAGGCATTAAGCACTAATTGTACAGTTCACCTACACTATTCTGAAGGCCAATTTTTTTAATGGACCTCAACACTTGCTTACGATTGGCTTACGATTACCTCATGATTGGCTTAACCCACGACTGGCTTACCAATAGCTTATTTGCTCATGGACTCTTGGCTTAGTAAGTCTTGTAGACTGCAAGTAATTGTTAAGACCTTCACAGAATATTTTGAGCAATCCGACTCATTTCTTGAAATTGGCGTTTCATCGAAACTAACATTAAATTCAGAATTAAGTTGATGACTGATTTTTAATAGGCCTAGTAGTAAATGTTTGATTTCATGCGTCTGGGACCAAAACAAGTTCCTTAGTACTCTCTGAGCTGACAGTGCATGCTTTCCTTTTGAAAGCCGAGCTTCTTCGTCTTCTTCCGCTGTGAGTTTAAGGACCGTGTGTAGTAACGAACACTATTACAGTCCGGTTTTGTGCCTCGGAGGGTAATATATATTATACAATATATATATAATATATATCAATATATATATTATATGATAAATATTATATTTAAAAAAGATATTAAAAAAATATATATATATATATATAAATAAGCTTCAACATCACTACTGTGTAACACAGTCTATATAGGCATTATATCGTGGCACAATTGCCATGGCTCTGCCGCTCCGCGAGGGTCTATAGCGGTGTACGAGTTCTAGATGGGACCGAGCGTGCGCGGCAGAGCGACGACAGTCGTACTACTTTTGTGAAACCTAGTGGTCGTCATTATTCGAGTCAGAATTAAATTCCTGGTTACTGTTGTTCTGCTTTCTTGTTACCGTACCTAATCGCCTTGCGAGTGCAACAATCAATCATCCTTCGTATGAGTATTCGCACGCACGCATGCACACACACACATAACACACACACATAGAAAGAGAGGAAGTATATTGCCGATTTGAGAGCTAGAATGGGGTTGGAGTCAATGGGGGAGGTGGTAAGAAGAAATCGACTGAGATGGATGGGGCATGTTTTGAGAAAGGAACCGGATGATTGGGTGTGGAAATGTAGTATGGATTATGAGATGCCTGGGAAATGACGTGTAGGGAGACCGGTAACGACGTAGCAAAGCCTGACAGAGAAGAATATGACAGCTAGAAAATTGTGACGTGAGGATGCGACGGATGGGATTAAGTGGAGGGTGAGTGTGCATGGCTGCAAATGGCTTACCCCTGCATAAGCGGGGAATGCGACCACAAAACACGAGTGTGTGTCTTTAGCTATGTTGTTGATCCATCTTCGTCTTGGTGTGGAGGCTATGTTAAGTATGTTTTTACGAGCCTCCGTTAGGAGTTAGGGAGAGGGAAGATATTTTGACAAGCGAATGCTAGAGTTCAATTCACCCCCGGACTCCTATGGATACCTGATGGATTATCTCTCAATCTATTTTTTCAATATTTTCATGTGTTTACTACATTTTTTTATTTTGCATTTACAGATTGCTGCCTAATATTATGTCTGAATAGCTTTGAATGAGTGAGTGAATGAAGGCTGTTCCCTGACATGGGTTGCGGAGCGAGCAAGTGTCTGCCTATGACGGTAAGATCTTTAGCGTCATATCTTATGACGACCCTCGTACCTTATACGAGGATCGTTCAATATATAAGGTACTATCCGCTGCAGTTTTTTTTTATTTTTGAAAACAAAAGAATCCATGATATGCGTTTTGTAGAAAATTTAATTTTAAACATCTATGGAAAATTTTGTAACCATGACATCATAAATACTACTTCCGGTAGACAATACACATGGCGAGGGTGCCGCTAAGGAACAGTGTGCAGTTATTAGTTTTTTGGGCTAAGGGATTTAAACCGACCGAATTTTCACTGAAGTGCTGATGGTATATGGTCAGAAGTGCTTTAGGCAATAATATACCGTTGGTGCGACAAGTTTTCTAAAGATTGAAAAAGTTTAGTCGATGAGAAGTGACCTGGCCGACAGATTGTTGCAACCAACAATGACATTGCCAACAGAATCTACGCATTCATTCGATCAGATCGTGAAGCGTTACTTAACTACTTATAGTTAACTTCTATTGTCTACGTGTTCATTCTATGCATGTTGTTGCATATTTGCATTTTTTGTTTAATTTTTGT
>JAQIWG010007442.1:0-12323 GCA_034695025.1 Chamaedrilus cognettii
AGATCTTTCCACTTCCCCCCCTATTTTTTCCAGGATGCAGACTGCCTCCTTGCTAACATTGTGTGGACGCCCCTGTATATAGCTCTTATATAGCTCTCATGTAGCTCTCATATAGCTCTCATATAGCTCTTATATAGCGCTTATATAGCTCTTATATAGCTCTTATATAGCTCTTATACAGCTCTTATACAGCTCTTATATAGCTCTCATATAGCTCTAATATAGCTTTTATATAGCTCTTATATAGCTCATATATAGCTCTTATACAGCTCTTATATGGCTCTTATATAGCTCTTATATAACTCTTGTATAGCTCTTATATAGCTTCCACAGCTTTATTTTCACACATATGGTTTTAGCGAGTTCTACCGATTTGTTAAATTCGCCAAAATGACATGCACGCGAAAATTTAATGTTGTATAGTATGTCAGTGCTATTCAATAGGCGGCCCGCGGGCTCTTGCAGGCCCCTGAAGTGTTCTGAATAAAATAAAATAGTAGAAATTGTACAAATAGTAGAATTATGGTAAAAATTAAATACATTATATTCCCTTGAACAATGTGCAATGGCCTATTGCTATAGTGTTGCTGTGATGCATCTAGGTACGGCCCGTTGGACGGCCCCTGTGGGCTCGGCTGCGGGGGTGCGGGGGGCTCAAGCCTCGGCCTGCTGAACGGGGGCGGGCCGGGGGGCGGGGGCGGCAGCGGGTGGTGCCTGTTCATCTACAACCTCGCCCCTGAGACTGAGGAGAATGTGTTGTGGCAGCTGTTTGGGCCCTTCGGCGCAGTGCAGAATGTCAAGGTCATGCGCGACTTTGCGACACAGAAGTGCAAGGTTTGCTCGGCGTCTTGGACAGTGAAACGGGCGTTAAATTCATAATATTTATTTAGAGTAAGGCTTTTGCAGTTGAATTTGTTTTCATTTGTTTTATTTTATTGCAATTAAATAAAACTAAAATCCTTTTTTGATGTCTGATCTGTCAATGTTCTTGTTTTCACACAGGTTTAGATGTTTGCGTATTTTACATAAATAACTTTGCGTTTGCCCTAATCAGGACTGCTGAAGCTGGGTTTTTATGGGCGGATGCCCTTCGTGACGCGACCCCAAATAAATAATTATCGGGCATGGGTTTAGCAGGTTGTGATGCTTGTGTTGTTAACAGCCTTGCTGAAGGGCCTGTAACACATGGTTTCATAGTTGGCAATGGCGCGGGGACTCGAACGCAGGTTTCTGCGACTCGTGTTCGACGCCTTAACCACTACAACACGGCGCCTCGCTTGATATATTATATGTAACGATAATTTATATCGCTGCTTTGTTCGTCAGGGCTTTGGGTTCGTTACGATGACAAACTACGACGAGGCTGTAGTGGCCGTGACGTCACTCAACGGATACCAGCTCGGCACGCGCGTGCTTCAGGTCCGTAGAGATCATATAATTATATTAGGGCTGGTTTTTTCAACACGGATTTAATGATGGTCAGGATTTAACAGACCACTTTGCATAGGCTAAATCCAGAACCACCATTAAATCCGTGTTGAAAAAACCGGCTCTTAGAGATCATAGAGTTGCGAGGCTGATGCATTCACCAAAAGGCTCGCCGGATGATTGATGTGACTTACGGCTGGTTGCTCGACCTCGATTTAAGTTTAATTTAAGTGCGATTTAATTTTGCAGTCCGATTTAACCAATGGAAATCTATGGGAGAATTTTATCGTATAATTTGATTGGTTGGTTTGGACCACAAAATAAAATCAAACTTAAATCGAGGTCGAGCAACCAGCAGTTAGTCTATTATAATAACAAAATAAGTAAATAAAACAATAATCATGCCAGAGGGCGCATGATATTGCGCAGATGGTTGGACGCAAAGGGTGAGAGTTGCCAGTGTTGTAGTTATCCCAAGGTAACAAGGGGAGCCCCAACTGAGGTAACAGGGGGGGCCCGGTTGAAGAAGTCCTGTCCGGAGGTGGGGGTAGTAGCAGCAATTTTCCGTTGCATGACCATCTCGCATTTGATTTAAAGTCGATTTCTTTTCCACCGTTCTTCGCAATCTTCGACACTATTTTTTTGGTCATTGTTTGCAGTACTTATCCATTTTTCTGATTTTATGCCATTATTAACGGTGTGTTTTTATTTTTAGGCGATTCTTAGCAGTGCTTGTTCACTTTTCATAACAAGGGGGGCCTTTTAAAAAAAGTAGCAACGCTAATGTTACATGCGAAGTGGGAGCTGCCAGATTATAGAAGACAACACGCATGAATTGTCACGCTTTCTTCACGTGGCGTAATGATATGGTGTACATCACTCACCGTTACACAATCGCAGTGAATTTTTTTTAAACTCAATCTCAACCTGAACTGCAAACCCTAGCCCTAATTTAACTCTTTTAACCATAAAACCTAACCTTAACCCTTGAAAAGACACAAATACCACGTTTAGCCTGATTGCACTTGATCCCCCTCATCCATGTGTTAAGCTTTATTTTTTGCTGCTCGTTTAGCCGCAAGTGTGTACGTCACGAGTGTTCATATTTTTTTAATAAATTTTTTACAATTTTTAGTTCATTTAAAATTTTTTGTGCTGCAGGTCTCGTTCAAAAAGACAAAAAATTCCACAGGATTCGGCGGCGCGTCTTCCCTGGGAGCCGGCAGCGGGTTTTCCATGCTGCCGGGGCTCTGCTGAGTTGACCCTCCCCCCGCCGGTCACTCGTCGGAGAATTTGAATTTGGTTTTATCATCATCAGTGCAGCTGAATGAATAAATCGTCAATTATTTATTATTGTAAAAAGCAGCGTATGAGATTTTGTTGTATGTTTGATGGCGATGATTATGATGATGATGATGATGACGATGATGATACTGCCGCTGCTGATGTATGAAAAGAAGCGATAATCCCTGCATTTAGGGAAAATAAGGATTGCAGCCTGACAATCAGTGTATGGTTATGGAAAGAACCTGAGGCCTCATTCAGGAAGTGATCTTATGAAAATCTTAGTCTTGAGATTGTTTTAAGAGAATCTTAAGAAAATCTTATCTTTTTTATTTGAAACCAAGCGATGGCGTCACTGAGACTTCATTTGCTTTAAATTTGATTTGGATAAAATTTAAGAAAATCTTAAGAACTGTACGTGAATGAGGTACCAGGCTCTCATGCAGATCATAAGATGTGTATGGGTTTGCCGATGAAATCTGAAGCTATTTTATAAGGACCTAACTTTCATGGGGATTATGTGGCTTTTTTAGTCGAGTCCGAAGGTTTTCATTATAAGGCTCTTCGTAAATCAACGGACAAAATTGTAGCAGTTTAGACGGCGTTCTATACAGCATGTATTTGGTCTCTGATATTTTTGTACGCTACCTTACAGTATTTCTGAAATGTTTTGCATACTACAGTGAGATGATCAATGATAAATTTTATACTATGTGTAGTTTGACAAACAGAGAATATACATCCAACGAATACTTCATCTCTTACGGCTGGTTGCTCGACCTCGATTTAAGTGCGATTTTGTGCGGTTGTTAACAATATTTTATGTTGCTCAACCTCGATTTAATGTGCGAATTATAAACGTGCGAATGAATTTTTCAATTTGCATGTTTCTGCGAATTAACACAAGAAACACCGAAACATTAATAACGTTTCAGAACTCAAGTTTTCTCGATATTGTTCAACATTCAACTCTATTGACATGTTTGGACTTCAACATGACCTTCTGGAACGTTAACGCAGGCCAGAGTTCAATGATATTTTGTCACATTTGCTAATTCGCACTCAAACTGACGAAAAACGTCGATCAACCCAGTAATTTCAATTCCAATTCGCTCATTAACTTAAACCACACATTGAGTAATGTGCAAATTAACTGATTTTCAAATCGAGGTCGAGCAACCAGCCGTCACATAGTCAGAAGTAGTATATTGCGTTATGCAGGCCCTGTTGGTATGCTTTCATATGCATGTACTATGCTGCGAAGTCATCTCTGCATTTAACAGCAAAGGCTTTCGATCGAAATTATTTGATAGTATTTAGTATGAAAATTGATATGCGGGGCAGATGTTTTTATCAGCTTAAAATCGTTCTGAAATGTAGGCTTGGAAATATTGGATGCTTTTGCGGAATCGCTTCAGTCGCGTGTTAAAACTTTAAAAGAGTTTCGTATAAGGAAGTCATGAGACCAATTAAACTATGAGTAATGTGCTAGTCATTTGTTAAAATGTTGCAATTTAAATTTGATTTGACTGAATTTGTAATTTATAAACTGTCAGGCAGTCTTACAAACTACAAGCAAAGAACAATATAGTTAGTTAACTGTTTTGCTTTTATTGCATATTTCTGCATTTCGTACTGGAAAGAAACGTGACTTAGTTAAGTTTAATTTGAAGAAAGAAGTTCATGCTTTCAATTTCTGTTGAGGTTTTAATTTTGATGTTGTTACTTTAGCTGATCAATGTTTTATAATTTATAACTGATTGCTAGGCGAATGGATTTTCACTACATTGGATGTAGTATTTAAAACGCGGAATCATTACAATTATTGTTCGCAGATGTTCCGCAGAACCTTCATAAGCCGAGTTAGGTTGCACGATTCGTAAACATCAAACATTGGTATTTTGTGTCCACCGGCTTTTGCATTACTTTCGCTGTTCAGAGTGTTTTATGTTGTTCAAACTTTAATTAACATTGTTTTTGCCATAGTCTACGATTTTGTGATTATCCTTACTGTCATCTAGGAATTTATTGTATAATTTTATTAGTTATTGGTCTCAATGTTGTCTCGATTTGCTGTATTTTCATCGTCGTTATCGTTTACGTATTAGTTCTACTTTATTCTATTTAAAATCATTTACTATTATGGTTGGATTGGCTGTTTAGTAGCGATGGCTTAATTTGTTTAGAAATGATTTCTATATATATTTATCCAGGAACGAGTTTTGCCAAAAAGGCTATGTGTTGTATACTTCAAAGAGTATAGCCTTTTGCTGATCTTCATTTAGTTTCAATTCATTTTAAAGCGTGATCTCATTAAAGCCTGTAATCAACATAACCCAATTTAAATTTATTAGCTAGTAACAAATTATGAATAGGTTAATTTCATTAAAATAAAAAAAATACTTTGTATGACTTTAAGCTTAAAATTTTTTACAATACCTTCGGGGCATCATTCTTCAAAAAGTCAAGTTTATTTATGCTATTACTAGAACACAAACGATAGAAATTGTCTCTTTTTATGTGCAACCATCCTTTGAGTGCAATTTCATGTAGGAAAGAAAAGAAATTTTCAGAAATGTGTATTATACAATAAAATTTTATTACGCATAAATGAGGAAGACTGAGTATCCGCATGCCGATATATTAGGGTGGAAGGGATCGTTGGAAGAGGGAGGGGGAAGAAAACATGGAAGAAGGCGGTAGAGAGCGATATGAAGGAGCGAGGCATGAATAGAGAGATGGCAAAGAATCGAGAATTGTGGGGGAGTCTCATCGTGGGAAACGTCCAACCTGTGCTGACACGGAAAAGTGGACGTAAAACGTAAATGATGATGATGATGGTGACCTGGTTTGGTGTATTTGTAATGCTTTCTCATTTAACTAAGTTTTAAATTAAAGTCTCATATAATTTTGAATTCAATTTATGTGATGGACTTTTTGTGAAGTTCCTGGTATGATAATTATTCTTCTGCTACTTGTAATCATTTATTAGCGCTTTATTAATGCGTGTACATTATCTACTAATTTTAAGTATTGTGAATTTTCAGAATTATTCTTCTCGTTTTAAATATTGTATGTTAGTTTTATTGACTAATTTCAAATCGATCGCATTGATATCGTTAGGCTTACGACACTTAAATAAAAACACACGCTTGCTGAACGAGTGAACAACCACTTTCTTTCTTTTACTACCGTCGGTGTTTGCGTAATTATCAATAGATCATTTTTTCCTAGCCGTTAGTATTTGGTCACTATTTTTGCTGTTCATTTCGCTTGGACGCAAATCTTCGGTTATCTATTTGATATTTGAACTCTACATGATTTGCTAGCTATCAATCGAATGCAAACTTTTTATTGGTTGCGCTGATCTCGATTCTGCAATTTCTCCCGTGTGAACTTGATATTTAAAATGAAGGCCTATTCTGGTTCAATTTCAATGCGCTTATATCACTGAAGCATAAATCATTTGAAGCGTTTACCATTGGGTAGGGTATGATAAATTGACTAAATAATAGTAAAATAATTTGTGAAAAGTAATATATTTGATCGATCATTTAAAAAGTGTGTTAGCTGACTTGTGATTTCAGCTCGTCTGCTTATTGAAATCCAATGAAATTCTACAACTATGTGTTCTTTGCTTAGCGTTACGTGTGATAATGCAGCAGTGGTTGGTATACCATTCTCTTAAAACCTCATTGGTTTTGCTGCACTATAGTGAAGAAAAATGATTACAAAGGCTTCAAATAGCGCCATCTTGCTGATGTATTTTAACTAAAATGTCCAACTAGGGGTTGCCAAGTCACAAAGTCGCTAAGTCGCAGAGTCGCAAAATGCGTTTTAACTAAAATATCCAACTAGGGGTTGAAAAATGCACCCACTTGACCTGTAACACAACTTTGCTACAGCCAATCAAATAAATAATCCTGGAGCCTGAGACTCCGCCCACCTAAAACTAGCGTATGCCTACTAAATTCACTAACTAACTGATCAATGACTAACTAAATTGATCGATGATTGGTCCAGGATCAGAACTGTCACCTGATGCACCAATCAGGGTCGTGTAACATTTAAATTAATAATAACGCACAGTACTCCCGATTGTGGGCGTGGCGAGTGACATAATGTAGGTGTAGAGGCACTATCTCAAACGCCTGTGACGTCATAACGGCATCGGGTCAATTACAGGATTGGCATACTAGCTGTCATTTTACAGAACTGCATTGTACAGCAGATCATTCATTTGAAGTCCGAAACCTTGTCTATGCCACGCCTCCTTCCATCCAATCACGTCACAAGTTTTCATCACCCGAGGTAGGCCTATCCCTGCTAGGGCTTCCGCTAACTGGCTTCGCGACGTCTATGACGCCATGATTGGGTCCGACGTCAAAAACTAAACCTCGCAACGCGATGGTTCGACAAGTCACGCGATTCCGAAAATCGCACCCGCGGCGTCACTAGACGCCAGATTTCAAATGTCTCTGTGTTGCTGTAATTGAATCATAGGCCAATACATAGTGTATTTGTACTCTCGTATCTGCGACGCTAGCAAAACGAAGACACTGGCGTCCGCAGACGACAAAACGCCGTGACCGTGGTATCTGCGCGCCAGAAGGAAATGATTAACGGATACCTTGCTGCCTCCGCCAAAGACTCTTTTCGCATTCCTGCGTCTTGCAGCTGCAGCAGACATGCCTCGTTTCTTTCTTTTGTTCGCCAGGGCGGCGCGGCGAGCGCGAATGTAATTTCGCCAGGAACTGCTTGAGCGCTGCCGCAGAGATTGGATCGTGACGCGAATACGAAGCAGATTGCGTCGGGGCCGAGGCGTGCCCCGAATAGCGCTACCGCTGGCTTTCAGTGGCGGATCTATAGGGGGCTTGGAAGACATATTCCCCCAAGTTTGGATTTTAGGCCCCGCTGGCTTTCAGTGGCTGTTGCAGAGGGAGGTTTAAAACGCATAGTCCCCCCCTCCCCCGTTTGGATTTCAAGCCCCGCAGTTTGATAGCCAGTTTCAAAGCCTCTCTACTTCAGGCCTCCCTTTCAACTTCAAGCTCCCAATCTCAAACCAACCTCCGGTTTGTTAAGTCAAGCTCTTCTATCTCGAGCCCTCCTGTGTGCAGTTCTAGGGTCCCCCCAAAGAAGATCAGCGGCTGAAAAAAGACAAGCGCTGTCAAGAATGGTCTCAAAAACTCCGTCAGTAACTCCGTCAGTATCTCCTTGAGTTAACGAGTTGACTCAGTGCGTTTACTACATCTCACGGACAATGGACCGTTTACGATGACACCATAGCGCACGGATGAGCCAAGCATAGCGCAAGACGTCTAATGGTGCGGAAACAAATTGAAGGCAGGGGGGGGGGGGGCAAATCGTGCTCCAAATAGCACTTTAAAGTCAGCGCATTTCTAGCTATATACATGTGGACAATAACCGATCCGCCATACGCTTATATTCCATTATGCCAACTTCAGATTTATTTTAACAACTTATTTAAATTGCACATTTAAAAATCGTTGCTTCATGCATGTCACTACTAGAAAATGCAAGGGGGACAGTTACTTCTACTGCCCTCCTCCTCGGCGGATTTGAAAGAACGTTGCCCCCTGTCCCTCTATAGGCTACTGGCAATGCAAGGGCACAGTTATTTTCCCCCCTGCCCCCAGACTCTTCTGGCCATTTGAAAAAATCGATGTCCCCCGTCTACACTGAAAAAATGCAAGGAGAACAGTCATCGCCCTGCCCCCCCCCCCGGGCCCCCCCCCTCTCCCCTCTATTCTGGCTCCCCTGACGCCGTCACCAGGGTGTGTAAAAACTGCCCGAGGTACATCTCAGAGTGATGATGTGCTTCGGAATGCATCGCAACGTCGGTCGTATAAAGTCCAAACGTCGATACTGCGAACGGAAATCGTTGTCTGTGCACATCCGGGAGCATCCTAATGTGAGCCGGGGGACCCTACGCACGCCGGGCTGATGGACTGAGACGGCTTAGCAAGCGTTTGACGGCATGATGCCAGTGGCAAAAATATAGGCTACTTTTCTAAACCAGGGTAAGAGGGGGGGGACGATGGGAGCATTGAGGTGGCAGCAGGATTTTAGGCAGGAGGCATTCTCCTTGCACCCCACGCAGTGAAGCAGGAGAGAACGTCACCGTTGATGCCGCGAAAGAAAGATTTCGTCGTCGTGCGCTTTGCATCGCCGCACGCTCGATCGTGTCGCAAAGCCACCAGGACTGACGCAGCAGCAGCAGCAGCAGCATCTGCAGCAGCAGCAGCAGCCTCTGCAGCAGCATACGTATCAGCAGCACTAGCAGCCAGGAAACAAGCAGCAGCATCCTTATCAACAGCAGCGGCAGAAGCTTCTGCAGCATCATCCGCCTCATCCGCAGCAGGAGCAATCGTCTTTCCAGCTGCAGCAGGAGCAGCTGCAGCTGTGGCTTCTGCAGCAGCATTATATTAGCAGCATTAACGGAAGCATTAGCATTAGATGATGAGCACGAGCGTCCATAATCACAGCAGCAGCTGCTTGGTCAGCGAAAGCAACTGCAACACCAAGTCTTGCTAGTTATTATTTTTGTACTTGTACCTACCAGCAATTATTATTCTGTATTATTGATTACAGCTTCTAAATAATTATTGACATTAATAAAAGTTTACATACAGACATACATGAAAATACATGAAAATACATGAAAATACATAAAAATACATGAAAATACATGAAAATACATGAAAATACATCTTGCTAATAGTCTAATAAGGAACTGTACAATATACAGCTGCTGCTGCATCCAATGCTATGCAGGGCAAATATTCCAGGGGGCAGCGCGAGCAAATGTTAAATTTTTGGGGGGCGAGGGGGCTAGAGACCGCAAGTGGGGGACATATTGCCCCCCCCCCCCCCCCCCCGTATAAAGATCGACGAGCACAATCAATAGCAGTGTGTTTAATACCAAAGCAAGCGAGAAAACTGCAGTAACAGCAACAGCAGCTGCAGCAGCAGTCTCAGCGCAGTTGCTGCGTCAGTAATTTAAGCTGCAGCAGTGAAACAAGCAGCAGCTGCATTCTGTAGCCAGGGCTGTTGACTGAAAGGAGGAGGGGCATATTGTTTCGAGCCCCCCTCCCTTCCCCACATCCCCTCGCCTTGTTAAAAAGCATTTATTTTGACATAGGTAATTTGCAGTATGGGTATTGTATTGACATTATACGTTTGAGACTAAAGTTTTCAAAAACCCTTTCGAAATCATGCTGATGGGGGTGGGTGGGGGGGGGGGGGTTGTGCATCCCCTTTGATCTATAACGTAAGATCGTCTCTGGTCGCTCAGTCACAGCTGCATTAGCAGCAGCAGCAGCGGCAGGCCCGTCGCTCGTCAAGGACCGCCCGCCCGGCTACGATGCGCGGAAGACGCCGCAGCCGAGCATCACTTGAGCGCGGTGGAGACTGGAGGACGAGGCACTCGACGTGATACAGCTGATGCAGCGAGCGGTGTCTGCACTGTATGGACGCGCTGGCGACTGACTGGAGACGGGGGATGGAGACAACTATCTGAATGTAGTAAGTGGCGCATTGACTTTGTCTGACAGAAGTAATGTAGTAAGTAAGTGGCGCATTGACTTTGTCTGACAGAAGTAATGTAGTAAGTAAATAGCGTATTGAATTCATGATGTAATGCAGTAAGTGGCGCATCTAATTTCAATCAATCAATCAAATTTATCCGATAGAGGTATTGTAATAAGTGGCGCATCTAATTCATCTGATAGAAGCATTGCAGTAAGTGGCGCATAGACTTCATCGCCTGGGGAGCTCTGGATTGCAAGCCAATATTTGTGTTCGGCTTGCAGGGAGGTAAAGTATAGGGACGTCCTCGTCCGTAGTGGGGACGCGTCCCCGGTAGGCGGCTACGCCCCTGCGTCTTTCGCCTCCGCATTGTCCCTTGGTGTTCCTCGACCGTCATTACATAATTTGGTGTTCCCCGTACCGAAAAAAGTTGAGAATCCCTGATGTAACCAACAAATCGTAGTAATTTCAGCACTGCTGGGGAATCATAGAAAATGAAGCCAGTAGAGGCCTACTGTGCAAAGTGTACACGACGTCCGACGAGGTTCTGTCGCATAGTTGGAATGCGGCCATGGCGCTTGAGTCAACTGCACCGGAAACCGTGGCTTTTAGTCCGTCGACTAAATTATTGGACAAAGTTGTAGCTGTACGATCGGCGGATATTTGTTTAGTCGGTGGCTTGTTTGTCGATATTCGAGGCAGGAAACGTGTAGCCACTTGCCTTTTTACGAATTCTAGGGCTTCCACCTTGAGTCGGATAAGATCAATAATTATTGTGTAAAGTTTTTTTTAGCGGAGTAGCATAGATAGTTAGGTGTAGAATATCGAATTCAAAAGTTTTCAATTCGATAAATAGATCACAACAACTTCCTATTCGCGACGGCCTCGAAACGATTGAAATACTAGCCAGGGTAGGGCTGAATAGGGGAATACGGTTCGCAACATTGACCTGCATTTGTGGGCAACAATATCATATGCTAGGATAAAGTCTAAGACCAGCGCTCGAAGCAGAAAGCGAAGGGTGAGGGGAAGATCGGCTTTAGAAGTAGGGGATTGAGGGATGGGAGTTCAAAGTGCAGGTTAAGGGTCCGTCGCGATCTGACGACATATTCGTTGCCTGTAATTTAAAACACTTAGGCCCATGATCGAGGTCTGGTAATGCTCACGCTAGAATAAAATTAAGAGCGTGAAAAATCATCGTCCAGGAATTATATTTTGAATTTAATTTCAAAGTTATATTACGAAGATAAGGGCCCAGATCGGCTAGACTGGAAGCATGAACGCCAAAATCTGTCACGTGGCAGAGCACTGAAGATGAAGAAGGAAGTTCAATGTATTCAGACGAAGTACAGCAGGTCTGATTGAGAAACGACAAGTACTTTGAGAGAAGATGACGTCACTGGAGAGGGTCGCCTGTCAGTGTTGACTGCGATGCCTTGGTGTTGCTGTTCGACGCATTAAGGCACGCGGTGAAAACTAACGGTGCGTCCCTCGTACAACAAACGTGACGTTACGACTGCTTCGGATAGTTACTTCTAGGAAATTGATAGAGTGTTCCTCGTACAACAAACGTGACGTCGCGACTTGCTTCTGAACTGTTGCTGTAAGAAAACATTAATGGCGCGTCCCTCGTACAACAGACGTAACGTGATGACGTGAACTCTTTTTACAGAGATCTATTTACCACATGTAAACGTCAGGTTAAAGTTACGTGTTTAGTTGCGAGATAGACTGACACGATGTTGGCCTGTGCCTAGTTCAAAATTAACAACATTTGCTAATGCGAAAGTAGCATCTAGCGAAAATAATATTAATCTAGAAGGACATTAGATGGGGATGCGGGGAGGGGGGAAGTGCTGACGGAACTTTCTGGCGCCGTTCAGTTTTTGTTTTGTCGTGTGTTTGGTTATCGTTTTGGAGCCGTACAGCGCTTGCTCCTATTTATCTCTTAAACGTATAAGCGGCAGGCGCAACATAACTTGGCGCTTATTAATGGATGGAAAAATAGGAAAAGAAGGTTGATCGCCTCATATTTGCTATACGACCCCGTCAATAGGCGGGGT
>JAQIWG010007443.1:0-12323 GCA_034695025.1 Chamaedrilus cognettii
GCGGGGTGGGGGGGGGGGGGGAGTGAACGCTCACACGACTGGGGGAAAGGCCTTTCCCCAGTCGTCATAATTCTAAACATTCATACGAATCCAATGACATATCACTCGACATTTAATCATTCAGAATCCCACGGACTAACTTCCTCTGGGATTACAGTGCATCAAACTAGAAAAACCACAAGATTGACCACCCAAAAGCTCAAATTAGCTCACATTGATAGAACCACATATAAGTCACAGAAACCATAAAGTCATTCAAAAAGAACAACTCCACAGGTCCAGACAACATCAACATCCCGCCTTTCCACTATCTAAGGCCCATAGCAATAGAACCGGTACCCGAAGAAACTGGAGTTCTTCAAAACTGGCGTTCCTCAAGGCGGGGTACGATCCCAAATCTTTTCAATATACACCGCGACACGTAGTAAGCGGCCCTACTTATTTCTAAAATTTTAACGTTTTAAACTACTTTTAACGTTTTTTTCTAAATATGCAATGTTTATTTAATCTGTTGTTGGGAAAGTCATTTCGACGCCTCCAACCCCCCATTTCTTCATGCCCTCCTTCACTGACCACCTTTCTCGGTGGAATAGACTCGTTTTTGGTATTTAGACATAATACTTCAAGATCTTTTTTTACATTTTTTGGGGTTCCCTCATCCCTACCCAGCCACTTTCAGTTCCCTTTTCACCCCCCAATCATATATCTGCGTTAAACGGGCAATTTTTGCATTTTATAATAATTGGTTTTTTCACCATTATGTTAATCTCGCAATTTCTCGAATAATTAGCTCTCTCTCAAATACAGGTAAATTGGCAAATGAGCATTAGCATTCAAAACTGGAAGATTTGCAAAAAGATTTAATTGCGCCCCCTAGGAAGAATCATTTTTGCCTATTCCTCTGTCTTTCAATGTGCGAATCTATTTTAAGAATTTTGTATCCTTTACAGTTTTGAGGCGCTAGCAAGTACTTCAACTATACAAAAAAGTCAAGCCCGGCTAAAAAAAAATTAGGGAAATCTGTTCAAGAGTGCCCAGAAATTTGATGGAGCAGGTTCTAACAAAAATTTTCAAGACTTATGAACTGTGCTAGCATGGAAAATGGACGTGAAAACGGACATGATGATGATGACAAAGTTGGAGGGCCGGCAAGATGCATTTTTTTGACATGATAGGCTTGGAGAAAAATATCTATCCCAGCTACTCCCTATAGGAGTTCCGATGCTCTTCCAAAAATTTGACACTGATCACACAAGCCCTGAGTGATAGGCTTTAAAAGAACTTTCTTCTCGTAAATATTGACGACGATGTTAAATAGTTGCCCTCTTAATTGTTGAGGTCCAGTTAAACGTTTTGGTATGGGATTCGTGGGTCATATCTGCTTAGTCAACCAATTTATACATTCTCTTACCAACATGCCAGCCCTCGACCTCTGTTTTTAAGATTCTAATAGTTTCAGGATGAAGTTAGATCTCACAAATCCATGGCATATGGATTTGTCTTACTTACTATCTTACTGTCATACTTACTATCTTGCTTTCAGATTTATGTTCCTGGTCATTGTCAATGCAGTACTTGTCCTGATTCTCTTCACGACAAATCCTTCCACTATTTTGTTTAGCACAAGTGATCACCTGACCAGGATTACATCCAGCATAAAGTAAGCATCAATATTTTGAAATTTAACCAAAATTTCACCAATCTTCAAGTTAATCAGATTTAAATGTATGGTAATAGGTTTCACTGGTTAATAAATTTAAGTCAGTGCCATGATACACTTGTATGCAATCACTATCATCATCATCATCATTTTGATTTTTGCCGTCGATTTTTTCGCTTGCACAGGTTGGATGCTTGCAGTCACGGACACACGACCTTGCGTGCCCTGACCTGACGAAGGTGCATTGGGAGACTGATGGATCTTTAGGGAGAAGCGATTAAGCCGAATCTTAACCAATTGAGGCGATGATGACATTGATCTCTTTCATCTCATCGCTTCATGAATATGTTATCTCTCGCTGAGACATCTTTCTCTCTTTAGTGCAATACCAAACGGCAGATCCCTGGCATCCAGCCTCTCCACACTTGGCGGTCCTCTGACATCCTCCTTGTGTTTCCAAACGATTTCCTTTACAGTAATTCATCTATCATTCCTAATATCTTGCTTCCCCTCGTCCTCTTGCTCTCCATCAGTCCCTCTAGTATTTCTCTCATTCTGGATCTATACCTCTCCTCTCGCTACGCACCGGATCTAGTTTTTCTTTCTCTGCACAATAATGTCCACAGCTGTTCTTTTTTCTCAACTCTCGCCAACACCTCGTTTGTTCTTTTCTCTGTCCAGCTAATTTTCTCCATTCGCGTTCAAACCCATATCTCAAAGGCCTGTATTCATTTTATATCCTCTTTTCTAAACACCCACGTCTCGGTCACGTAGAGTGCCACCGACCACGCAGCAGCTCACGATCCTCTTCTTCACTGTTTTGCTGATTGCTCTAGTCAACAATTCCTTCCTCTTACTAAAAGCATCTTTTAGCATTCCTATTCTCGTTCCTATTTCTTCTTCACTATTTCCATCCTGTGTAATTCATGCTCCCAGGTACTTGAACTTTTCCACCTATTCCACCCTTTGTTCGTCAATTACTATGTTCATCACTCCTTCCCTTTTTGATATCTTTATCACCTTTGTTTTTTTTATGTATATATTCATATCGTATGTCTTTGTGGTCTCATTTAACCTAGCGGACACCTTTTGTAACCCTATCGGTGTGTCTGCTACCATTCGTTGATCATCTACAAATCTTATATCTTTCAACTTCTAAAATATTTTTAACCTCTGCACATGTTGCACAGGTTGAACTTTTACAGTCACGGACACACGCCCTTGTGTGCCGTGACCCCACGAAGGTACATTGGGCGACTGATGGGCCTTCAGAGCGAAGAAGCGATTAAGCCGACGCTTAACCAACTAAGGAGATGACATCGATCTCTTTCATCTCCTCTCCTTATGAATCCCACTCAAGTCTCACTGCTTCTTAAGAAATCTATCGCTGATGCTGGTCCAGATGCTGGTCCAGATTTGTGGAATTTAATACCACTCTCTATGAGACATTCGGTTCTTTTGTCTTGTTTTTTAACGGCTTGTTGATTTTCTTTAAAGATCATATATTAATATTGAATGAATTGGATTTGCTATATCTGTGTGCCTTTTTGTGTGGTTCGTGGCGTCTTGATGATTCTCTTTAGAGATCCTCGCTTATTTGATTTGGTTTTGTGACGGAGTGAAATTTGTATTGTGTTTGCTGGTATTGTTTAGATTTTGTGTGGGCTATCATATTCTCATTGCTTATCTCAATTCTTTTAAATCTAACTTTCAAGGGTTCTTTAAATTTATCTTTTATTTTTGCTCGCTATTCCTAAACAGTTCTTTCACTAAGTTTATTTTCTCATGACATAAGAAATATATAGTACTAGGATGCCATAGAGTTTACTCCTACAGGGGCGCTTAGTCCCTTCTTTGACGTTTTGATGTCATTTCACTAATTACTTGTTTATCATTGGACATATGATAACATTGCTGTTACATTGACGTGATAAAAGAAAAAATTGTAACCTCGACCCCTCTTTTAGTCCCTCCAAGTGTTTGCTGCCACTAACATTTTCCTTCTGCAAAATTCAACTGGTTTTTCTCCTCTTTCATTTCTCACTCCGAGTCCATATTTTTCAATTCCATATCATCTCTACCCTCTTCTACCACTGCATTGAAGTCCCCCATTACGACCAGAAAGTCGTTTGCTTCTCTTTTTTGATCAGTTCTTCCAAATCTTCATACATTTGTTTAATCTCTTCCTCTTCATGCACGGACGTTAGCATGTAAATTACAATATATGAGGGGCGTTCGAAAAGTTTTTAACCTGACCTACTTCTTAAAGTTGTAGACACTTGAAATTTTCACCAGTTTTTAGTCTTTCTGTATGTATGAACCTGCCAAAGTTACACATTTCTCCCAACGATTCTTCATCTTCCTTATGCCATCTTTGTAGAACCCCCCATTTTTGCTAAAAAGTACTCTTCCGTGAGCTATGACGTCATTATCAGTATTGAAACGACGACTCCGCAAGGCAGACTTTAGCTGGGGAAACAGGAAGAGGTCTGAAGGTTCCAAATAAGGTGAATAAAGTAGATGAGGCAGTATTTTATAGCCACAGTCTCTCGCGGCTTGACATGCCAGAACAGAGCTGTGAGCAGGTGCATTGTCGTGCAACAACAAAATACCCTTACGCAGCACGCCCCGCCTTTTCCTCTTGATTTCCTCACGTAGCTTTATCAAGAGATTACTGTAGCTGCAGCGGTGTCCAGTGGTGGTGTGACCCTTCTGTAGGTAATCAGTGAGAATGACATCATCCTGGTTCCAAAAAACCGACAGCATGACCTTACCGGCGGATGGTTGAGTTCTGGCTTTCGTGGGTTGTGGTGATTCAATATGTTTCCACTGTTTAACAACGCCATATGAAGGACAGTCATTGTGGTACACAACCAACATCTTGTCATGGATAACTGCCGGTGTTTTCTTTTGAAGAAACAAAAATTTTATAACTGACCGATATGTGACTTTCTTCATTTTAACGGGTACCTCAACTAGTTAGTCACAACTAGTTAATCAATCTGATCATGCAAACAAAAATCAATTAACTCAGAAGTTCTAACACATACTCACAACATATGTAACTACTTCCAAAAAAATTTCAAGTGTCTGCAACTTCTAGAAGTAGGTCAGGTAAAAACTTTTTGAACGCCCCTCGTACATGCATTACAATAGGCATATACATGTATAGGCTAACATACCTGTACTATTATAATATCTATCGGTTGTGCCTCTATCTTCGCTAGTAAGATCATGTCACGCCTTTGAACCACTTTTGAAACTTTACGTTCTGTCATCTTATCCAATGCCACTTGTACTCATCTTTGGCTCTCTTCCACTCCTGAAGAGATTATTCTGTACGCATTGCTCTCAAAATCTTCGCATCCCGTCCGTCTGGTCTCACCTTAAGCCTAACACTTTGAAATTATTTCTTTTCATTTCTCTTTCCATATCATCATCCGTACATTCCACGTGCCGATCGTGATGTCCGGGCTACTCGTGATGTCCGGGCTACAGGTTCCCACTCACCTGGAAAACCTGAAAAGTGAGGGAATTTACAGATTGTGAAATAGTCAGGGAATTGTCAGGAAATTTTGAGATTGGTCAGGGAATTTTTAACGTCTATGCCACTATTTAATTTTACTGCTTAATTTACGCTTAATATCTTGTCGTGAACAAAAGAATCCTGTACTTCGTTCGACTAACAGACACAGCAAAAGCCTGATCATGAAGTGTATTGCAAAGAACATTGTTTTATAAAAAAATTTGGAGTCTTTCAGCTAATCTGAGTGTTCAAATTATTCGTGCAGGCCATAACTACACATTAATGCTTATATCCACTTTTAATAAATGTCGATGCTGTGCTCGGTAATCAGTGGCCTGGAATTTTAATATTCCAATCTGGAAAAGTCAGGGAATTTTAAAACTCTAAATGAGTGGGAACCCACTCTTACTGGGGATAACATTGAATATATCGAATAAGATGTAGTAGACCAATGGCAATCAAGAGAAGGAAAACTCAAATAAAAAGCCCTCAGGGATGGCAACGGGAAACCATCTCGAGTATTTTTCTAAAGACAAAATGGCAGTACAACAAAAAAGTAGAATGCCTACGACGTTAACGGCATCACTGGATCAGGAAACCAGTACCAGTGATGTCACGTCCAGCAGGGGGAACGGCAAGGATCCTCAGGTCGTCAATAAGCGAAACTCTTGTATAAGAATTGGAATGTGGAACGTCCGTACGATGTTGCAGAAAGGAAAACTAGAAAATGTCAAAGAGAGATGACGATAAACCGACTTAATGTACTAGGGGTGAGTGAGGTTCGTTAGAAGGAGGGGAGAAAGTTTTCAAGTGACGAATACAAGATCTACTATGCGGGAGGGGAGGAAAGTCAGAGAAAGTGACAGTCATGGTATATAGTGATATAGCAAAGAGAGTGTCAAAGGTAGTGCGAGAGAGTGATGGGATTATCTTAGTGAAGATCGCAGCAAAACCAGTGGATCTAGTAGTGATGCAGATGTATATGCCTACATCGGCGCACAGTGAAGAGGAGATTGACGGCATGCATGACAGAAGACTTAATTGGAAAGGAAAAGGGAATGACTACTTGGTAATTATGGGAGACTTCAAAGCAGTTGTTGGTGAAGGGCGGGATGGTAAGGAAGTTGAAGAGTTTGAGCAAGGAAATAAAAATGAAAGAGGAGAAACGCCAACAGAGTTTTGTAGAAGAAAGATATTGATTAGGGATTGATTGAGGTTACTAACACTTGGTTCACGCAAGAAAAGCGAAGCGATATACGTAGATAAAACCAGGCGACACCTTGAGATTGTAGTATATCCTTGTGCGACATAGATATCTAAATAGTGAAAACGCTCTTGTAGCTTGCCAGGGGCTGATATTGATTCCGGTCATAACCTAGTTACCATGAAAACAGTTGTCAAATTTAAGAAAATACAGAAAGGAAAGAGGAAAAAGAAATGGGATAGAGGAAAGCTACAGAAAGAATCCATTTGAAAAGCCCTTCAACTGCAAATAGAGAAAAGATTAGAAAGCTACCAAAGAGTGACGAAGACGACGTGAAAGACAAATGCGAGAGCATGAAGAAGGTGGTGACAGAGAGTGCAGAGGCTAGCTGAAACGGCAAACAGCAAGGAAACTTGGATCATGGAAGAGATCATAAGCAAGATGGAAGAAAGATTTTTTTTAAAGTTTAGGTTCCATGTGTGTAAGACTAAGACTATACTAGTCCTGTTCTGTGCAAGAGAGCCGGCACAGAACCGCACCCCTTTCTTTAGTCGCCTTTTACGACTCGCCCGGGGAGCTATGGGCTGCAACCCAATTCTTTGTTCCCCGGCATGCAGGGGTGAAGATGGAGGATAGGAGAAGTTGGAAGAAAGTGAGGACTGAAGAAGCAAGTAGGATGTACAAGCAATTGAATTGCATTACTCAAAGAAGCAGATCGCGCCAAAAAAGCGTGGTGGAGCAGTGAATGTGACAAACTTGAGGAGTACAATAGAAATGGAAGATCAGTCTTAACGATGAGACATATGAGAAAATAGGAACACTGGCAGGACACAAAATAGTAAGCAAAAACTCTGGGATTAAGGATACGGCAGGTAAAGTAATTCTGTGTATGTGTGTATATGGTTGTCCATCGAGAGAACGACGATGACATCAGTTGCATTGATGGATTCTTCTATGGCTGAAGAGGCCCATGGCCGATCGGCACGGTCTACTGCAGGTCGAGCAGATGTAGTCCACTGGTGGTTGCTGTGCGCTTTCGGCCTTTGACTTCTTTTGTGTTCACTTTTCTTTCAGCACTAGGATTCTGATAGCCTCGAACTGCGCTACGCCAGACTTTATCATTCCTCGCCACGCTACTCTGTCTTTTGCAGTTTTTTCCCATTCGTCAGAGAGACCGCATGTCTTAGTGTTCGCCTTGAGAATATCGCGATATCTCTTGTGCTGGCCTCCCTGATGTCGTTTTCCTTGCTCAAGCTCGCAGTACAACACTATGTGGCAGCCTACTCGCACATCCATCCTGATCACATGTCCAACCCACCGAAAGCTGCGATGCAATACTGATGGCCTCGACACTCTGGATATTGGCTCTTTGAAGGACGTCGATGTTACTAATGCGGTCCTGCCATTTGATTGCCAGAATGTATCGTAGTTGGCGCTGATGAAACTGCTCAAGAACTCTTATGTGTCTACGATAATACGGCCATGACTCGCAGCCAAATAGTAGTGTTGTTAACACCACTGCTCGATAGACTGAGATTTTTGTTCCAATGTTCACGTCATGTGAGTTCCAGAATCTTTTATAGAAGCGACCTGGTAAGCTTTCACAGTTAAATTTTTTATTTCTTCATCACTGAGCGTATGGTTTGAGACTACGCTTCCAAGGTACATAAAATTATCAACCACTTCAAGCGTGACATCTTTTATTTTGATAACCGGTGGAACATTTGGTTTCCGTGGGGCAGGTTGGTACCAAGCTTTCGTTTTCTTCAGACTTATTGTCAAGCCATACGAGTCACAGGCGTCAGCAAACCTATCTACTATATCCTGCACGTTTTCTTGTGTGTGGGCAGCAGCAAGGCGCAGTCATCAGCATACAGAAGCTCTTAAATTATTTCTCGCTTTACTTTAATTGTAGCTCTCAAGCGTGAGAGATGAAACAATTTTCCGTCCCTATGAAACCGAATGTATATGGGTATAAATCCTGAATCGTTGACTTTTGAGTTTTGATAACTTAAAAAAAAAATTCTGTCCGATTTCTTTTAGGTAAACTTTTTCCGAATCGTAGAAGTTTCTTCTTTTCAAAATTGCAATCCGCAAATATAAATAGAAAGTTGTTTTTGTGTGTGACAGTTTTTCCTAACTGAATCTGGAAAAATCATCATAGCCATCCTCCAATTCCTTTTTGATGCCAAAAATCCAATTGTTAAGGTATTTGACCACGGTAAATTGTAAAATGATCAGCAGAACTATTTGAATTTCCTGCAATAAAAATTAAAATGCATAGTTTAGAGCAGCTGTTAGAAATAATGTTTAAAGGTGAAAAGTATGTTAAATTTTACATTATCTCTCAGATTTTTCTGTTTTGGCTACTCTTAAGCAGTGCAATATCTATGTTAACTTTTTTTTTCTTGATGCCTATCAGCAGGTTCATTTAGGAAAGCAAGAATTTGGGAAGCTTGTGAAGATTGTGATCACCTACTTCTGATGTTTCTGAAAGGGATGGTTTTTATTAGGGATGGAGCACATTTTAAAGTGACAGCCATCCTTTTTTCTTATCATAACGATAGGAAAAAAGGATGGCTGTGACTTTAAAATGTGACAAGGGGATGATTATGATAGAAACAGGGGATGGCTGTGGTTTTAAAATGTGACAAGGGGATGGTTATGATAGGAACAAGGATGGCTATGATTTTGAAATGTGACAATTAAGGGGATGGTTATGAAATGGGTCAAATGGTTATGATTGTAGCCACGCACTACCATGCCACGAGTTGTCTTAATGAGTGCAATATTAATCCAATATGATAGCTTATATAATTTAGCCATAGAAAATTCATGTGCAATAAGCAGTGGCATGCGTGATAGTTAAGCAACGACACTGTTTGAAATATAATGGGATGGTTATGAAATAACTAGGGCTGGTCATGAACTGAACAGAGATATATATAGGCCTATAGTGAAAGATTAGGTATAAAGAATATAAATTCCATTGAAGTTTAAAATTCTTTTCTGTAAACTCTAGCTGCGCAACTAAATTACGAAACTAACCCAGCAGACAAATGGAGGACATGATTACTTTTTGTATCTTAGCCAGTAAAAGAAATAGTGCAAACTTTCTATTCGAGGTTAATAGCCTAATAATCAAATTTATTTATTTTTATGGAGTTGCCCACAGAACTATTTTGTAGATACGTAGAGCGCTTATGTGCGGCAGTTACACCATGATATTAGTCCTACTGTCGTTGAAGAATCCTTAGCAATCTATGAGAAATCTGTTTAATATTCTAGCTAAACCCACATTTGCATGTAACATTACATGTAAAAACTGCATGAAAAATATTGACCGTGAAAAGGAACGCTTAGGACGCGCGATTGGCGACACGATTCAGGATTAGCGTGAATTACGTCATGTAAGCAACCGATGAGGTCATCTGCCACGTCTTCATGTTCGCCAATATTTTCATACCAAGATGTTAAATAATGAAATAGGTCTATGTATCAAATTGTTAATATTTGTCTTGTTTCGTCATTTTTGGTCATAATATACATGCGTTAATGTGAAAATATTAATGATTGTTGGCATGCAAAGAAGGAATATCTAAATCGACACGAGTGGCTATGTCCTTAATTATTCCTTCTTGACATACCAACGATTATTAATATATATCATGTTAACACTTGTGCTTTTTTGCAAAAAGAGGAACATGAAATTCATTAAATAAAGGAAGTCACATCAGTTTTCCAGCTGGCATTATGGTGAATTTATCAGCCGGGTAACTTTATGATTGATGTATGATATGCTATCAATGGGGCTACCACATGACTCCGCCCCACTCTGTCGCTGCATAGGTGCACGCCAGTCGCTGCATCGCTGACTCTGTGGACACAGTGACCCTCGATGACCTTCTGCCCCTCATGACGTCACGCCGAGCCATCTTCAAGGTCGACATCCAAGGAGCAGAGATCCACGCGCTCTCCCGAGCCAGCGCGTCCCAGTTCTTCAACAGGATCGACATTTCAGTTATCTTTCTAGAGTGGCAGCTTTATCCAGAGCGATACGGCGAGAAACGCGCGCTCGTCGATGATTGGCTGAAGTTCTTTTGTGAACGCAACTATACAGTACACCACGATACGACACATCGGCTGTTGGGAACCGACTGGATGAAGTGGCCATACAATGTCTACTTTAAGCGAGGTTGATCTAGAGCACACGGCAAGCGCATTGTGATGAGAACGACTCAGTTCAGATTGCGGCAACGCTCCTCAGCTCGGTCAAAATGGAAGACGAAAATTGAGCGCTGAACCATAACTGCTCTTTGAAAGCACTTGTAAATGATTAGAAATTGAAGACAACGACAATTAATATCGATGTTATTGTTATTTATAGTAATCAAAATATATTGTGAACGAACGATATGACGTCAAGATTGTGACCGTTGTGACGTCAGGTAAGCATCGTGACGTCACATCTCGCATTAATTCACTGACTTCGACGTATACAAAACATTATTTTAAATTGCAGTGATGTGCTACCGGTATACCGTTAAACTCGCTGATGATGCATGCATGTTCCTAAGGAAGAAGCTAAGAAGCGCCTTTGGAATCAGAGCTAAGAAACGTTCGTAGAATCGGACCTAAATCTCCGTCGCAGTGGACAGCGAATCTATGGCGTCAATTATCAGTTCAGGACAATATTTATGTCTCTCATCGTAACTGTGCAGGTTTGACAGCCTTGAAATGAACACGTCTAGAGCCGAGGCACTTCTCAGTCTGTTTATGTATACGGAGTAGGCATGTCATAAAAATATCCGCCTAACGAATTTGCAAAAAATTATCGCTCTTGCCTCTTATTCTCAGGGATGCGATCTGAGAAAATTTATTAATTTGATACATCGATACCCACATTTCAAGCAAAATTTACGATGTTTTCAAATTTATAATATGATTATGAAAGTTTTTGCGAGAGCTTCAACCAATTAAATTGACCAACGCATTGCAGTGACAGACACCTACAAAAACTAGACGGTAGCACAGTACTCGTGCATAAACGGCGTGCGAGCAGGCCGCCACGCGTAGATCATCATAAATTTTGAAATTTGGAGCACGTGGTATCCAATTTTTGAAAATTTAGGTGGATAACATGGACAAAGAACGCAACTTCTGTGAATTTTTATTTTGAAAATTAATGCCTAATCGTTAATATGTGTATTAAACATTTTGTGGCCCTGAGCAAATAAGACTTTGTGCTGCAAATATAGTACATATCGGATGAGAACTAAGAAAGTTATAGCGATTCTTGTCAAATTCTAGTCAAACTCATCACTGCTTCTCGCCGCTCTTACTATCGCACACTAATATCTTTCTGTAGCCAGCAGCCGCGAAAACTTCGGAGCGCGCTAAATAACCTCCTTTGTCGCAAAGCCCCTTACGCACTTCCTAACTCAATGTCACCCAATCTGTTAGTTACCTCCTTTCTTCAATTCTTTAACGATAAAATAACAAAACTTGTTCTCTTCTTCCTTTGCCTGCCTCAGTTCCATCTCACGTTCTTCATCCACCCCCTCCATCCACCCCGCCCTCGCTTCTGAAATTCATACCCGCCTCGTCTGAAGAAGTTAAACTTGCCATTCTCTCCTCCAGCGCAACCTGCCCACTTGATGCCATACCATCACCAAGCTCATCTGTAGCGGGCCATACAGCCCGCTAAAATTACTAACTATTTCCGCAACCCACCCCTTCCAATTAAGTTGGCCTCTAACGCCATTTTTAAAGGGGCGCAGCTCCGTTGTCGGATAGGATATTTTTAGTAGGTCTCGTGAGGATTGATTTACAGTAGTTTTACTCACAATGTAGGCCTACTTACTATTTCCGCCCGTATAAGACTGATTTCTTTTAGTTAGGCCTGCTGACCGTAGTTAAGTCAAATGATAAAT